>JAMKCH010006537.1:0-59650 GCA_023653785.1 Ophioderma brevispina | reverse complement strand
CGTCATATGCCTTGCCAAGTCGCCCCCCAAAAAACGTATATGCCTTGCCACGTCGCCCCCCAAAAAACGTATATGCATTGCCAAGTCAGCCCCCCAAAAAATGTTTGCCCTGCCAACTCGACCCCTTAGATATTGTATAGGTATAGTATTTTTGAAAAAATAAAAGTTTTAGCGATAGCAATTACCCAAGCAATGTTAGTTATTTTACTAAAATTGAGCCAAGATCCAACAAATCGGCCGTTGAGAGTCGCTCATATCCACAATTTTCCCGTTGAGAGTCTCTCCTATCGAGGAAAAAGGTTGCGCTGAGAGTGGTCAAAAACAAAGGCTGAATGGATTTTACCCCGGGATTTATGCGATTAGTTATCCACATCCGCGAGTTTCATCGAGTTACACTGCACTCGCAAGCGAAGGTTCGTTCATAACTCGCTGCACTGTGCAGTGCAGTGGCCGATATATCGATCACTGTGCAGCAATCTCAACGTAGCCTGCGGCAGCTGCAGTAAATGAAATTTATAACTCGTTGCAGCCTACCGCAATGCCGTATCTGGACAGAGACGAATTCAGAGCACTGCAACTTCGCCCAACGCACAGATGCAGGAAAGTATGAACGGACCTTCTGTATTGTCTCCAGCCTAGTCGATACAATTATCTTGTTGGATGCGAGCTCGTTGAATCCCATTCGTTTTCACGGAGATTAAGAACTATAGGAACTAAGTAAACCGTGAAACTCACGGTAGGCTACTAATTTTTTGGACGATCGATGTACTGTAGACTATAGTATACATGAGAATGTATAGAGTACACAATAAATACGGGACATCAATACCAATTCCCCCCTTCCCGCCCAAAAGAAGAAGTTAATGTTTTTGGTTTTATTTAAATTATTGTGTTGTCATGATTTGTTTTTTACCGAACTATTGTTGGATGCACCGATGGTGCAACTGGTGTTAAAAGTGTAAAACAAAACGACAGTAAAACGAATTAATATTATGTTTGTTATGTTGATGTATTTCTGTTTGAATTCGATACGAAATTTATGCTGTATACAGTCATCATCATGATGATGACTGTCTCGTTCCTTACCAAAAAATATGAGATGAATGCTAATTGATTATCTAAATGCAAATTGGTTTATTTTATACGATTTTTGTGCTTAGAATATTATTTAGCTTAATTGTTAATTCATAATTATTAAAAACGACTGGTAAAATAGACTATCAACTCTTCCGAAAATGAATATTAACAGCTAAAATTGTCAAAGTGACGGAGCTATCCTATGTTTGTTCCATGAATGGGGTTTACTCTATTTATACATTATAGCACAGTGACTTAAAGCACTATCGCGCTATCTCCACAATGTATACAAATTGCGCCCGTATCATTTCATCATCAAAGTCCATTTATTTGTTGCATTTGTATTGAAATTGTTGTAGTAAATACCCATGGAAGGGGCTAAGCGTAACACGCCTATTTTGTAAAAGAAATTATGATTTTTATGTTTTGTTATTAATAAAAAGGCGGGATCCGACTTTTTCTATAGAAACTAGTCGCAAATAGGCATCTTCAAGACCGTTAAAAATAAGGGTCGCTTTTCGCCCCCCAACGTTAACTAGTCAGGTGTTGATATGAATCATCATAGCAAATTTAGAGACAAAATCGGCATTTGAATTTGGAAAAAATTGACTGATAGTGGCTTTAATAATTATGATCGTGAGTCGTAATCAATGTTAGACCAAGGGTACTATGCACGAGATTTCAGTATGTAAGCTCTGATTTTGCAAAAATATACCAATGAAAAAATTATAAGCTGAAAATGATTCTTTCAAATCAAAATAACCGTGACCCCATTCGTTTTCATTTTAAGATGAGTATTTCTGTAGCCAAATACTTGTATTGTGTTGAGAGGAAATAAATTTGTTGTTTGATTGATGATGAAGACATAGGGACATGCGATTATAATATATATTTATCCCTCCAGCAATGTCCTTACTGGATTGTACTTGGGTCAATTAGCTGACAGTTTACACCTGGGATGAGGTCTCTTATATTTTTTCCTTCTCTATATTTTACCCATCTCCTGCAAATGATGAGTGGGGAAAGAATATCCATTATCCGCACAGAACGAAAACGCCTTGCTATACAACTAGCTACATAGCCTATTGAATGACACGACACATTATCGTAAGTGATGTGAACAATGATACCATCATCTTGGCATAGTTCCTAAACAACACCCTTACATGTAACATAGGTCGAGTGTGTATGCGTCTTCATGTTGTGGTACCATATTCATAAGATGCGGAAAATATTACGACATTCTAAACTATGTCTTGGGCGGTCCTTTCCTTATATTTGATTATTTGACCCATTTTTACCCTGTGTGGATCGGGGAGACTGCTACGCTGAGGACTGAATACGGTTCCGTGGGTGTCATACAAAATATCAACACTATGTTGCATTTGGCATCCCATAATGCCTGTATCACAGAACAATTGACTGGCTATTTTCCTCTCTACGTACCTTATCACGAAAGTTTGACTATAAGGCCCCCCGGTTACAAGTGCTTGTGAATGTTTCCTAATCGATAACAAGGGGAACCTGTGTTATCAATATTTTAGCTGCTCTTTTTTCTACCATTAAGCGTTTATGGAATTGTACACATTATCCCTGATTTTAAGTTAAAAAGATGCATTTCCACATTGTTTCGATTCTCTCGTATTACCGCTTGAAGGGTTGGTGAACTCCTCCCCCGGTTTTTCTCGGATAACAAAATCATGGTTTTGTTGAAAAAAAAGTTATCCTTTGTAATTATTGATCCTTATAATTATCGCAACAATAATCAAAATCAGTAGAAGTACGGGTTACGGTAGATAGATTAGATTTAGAACCTCTCATAGCACAACGGGAAAAGCCAAATAAGCCAAAATCTTGAAAATCAAGGTAAAAATAAATAGAATTTTTTGTTCTATACTATTCCTTACTGTATTCAGCCAAAAATCGCTTGTTGGCGCGATTTTAAGGCGAATGGGTACATTGGAATTTTGAGAGCCACTCACAAATTACTTATCCGGGACCGTCATCTGAGGCCCGTTGGGACTGATTTGGTATAATTCGAAAGAGGAGATTCATTGCTATAAGCTAGTATTCAAATAAGTCCACAGGGTGCAGGTGTGGACATTTCTTTTTAAGGGGGTCTGTAGCAACAACAAACCCTTTCAAAAAAAAAGGTCCTGTTACCAAAAAAAAAAAAAGGCCAGTTGGCGGGTTAATTTTATTTTGTAAAGGGGAAAATTGTTTGGGGGTTATGGAAACAACCGATTCCCAAAACTGATGTCAGGGCAGAATTTGACCCATCACGTCAGGAATTTAAGATATAATGATGCTACCTCTTCGTGTGATGGATCGTTAAAGGAAAATTGCAATTTCCACGCTCGGATTACAAGCGGTGGTGGAGTTAGGACCAATTGGCATCCCGCATTCATCGTGTGTTATCTTTTGATACTATTTTAAACACCTTCAGAAAGTCCAATTCTCAGAATATCTTAATATAATCTTTTGTTCCATTAGAAATAAAGTCAATTTATATGAAGTGACAAATTTGATGCATGCATCTCTGAATCTTGTTAGGGTGTAATTCTTTCCGAGACACCTTGTATAGTGAAGCAGGGCAAAAGAGGCTGGTTTAGCATGGATTTTCCAGCTTTTTCAAAAGTCCCACCCCCCGCCTGTACGCCAGTGAGGGAGTTTGAAGGTGAAGCGGTGATCTTCCAAAAAAAAAAACAGACCGATGTCCCACGCCGCAACCCCCCACAGGTGTGTCTCTAAAATTTACGATCAATTTACAATCCGAAAATTGCATATAGAACCAAAATACATTCAATTCAAAATTCTAAAATTATTTATTTTTTGTATTTCAGTCCGTAAACGGACAACCTTTTTTGATGATATCTAGGGTGAATCATAAGTGCTAGGATCACGAAATGCACCTTTAAGAAATTAAGATTCAATGAATGATATATGTTCTACATATTTGGCTACACATGATACGTACACATTTTCAATTTCAATATTTTCAAATCACGCAACAAACCATTTTGTTGCATTGGTGCGTAATATAGGCCTTATCGCTAAGTGTAACATTTCGGCCAATAATATGCAATTTAACACACCGTTGTTTGGGGCTTTGCAACAAAAATACCCTTACCAATGAAAATAAGGGGGATATTCATGCTTATGCTTCATATCAATATAGGTGAATATCGGAATATTGATAAGGAATTCAAAAGTTTTGCACCAAAGAGTGCATTTTAAACGCACACCATGTATTTTTTGCTTTTGCGCGCAAATATTTGCGATTTTAGCGTTTGCGTTTGTTTTAATTTAATATAAGTTTAACAAAATATGGGTAGTATAATTGACTCTCAACCACTACTTTTGCCAAAAAAATCAAGAATAAAAAGAAAATATAAGCCGATTATCGATTCTTGTCAATGCGTTTATCTTCTGAGTTGAAAACAATCTCCGCAACCTTCTGAAATGTGTGCACCTATTAACCACGGAGAATTAATCATATTTAATTAAAAAGTACAGGCTTTTATTCAGAGCTATTTGAATCATCGTAAATTTATTCATCACTTTATTCGCATTGCAATTTATTTAGGTTAAACTCAACCATGTGGGTGGGAATCCCGTGCATAAAAGCAGGGACATTGTTCAACGGCATGGCAAAATGGTCCAGTAAATGCTGTAGAATTGAAAGACAGTTCTGTGTAGCAGAATTACCTTAAAACACCTATAAGAAATGACTCATGTAACAACAACAAAGGAATTTTTCAAGATAAACAAGTTACTCATACATTTCTTGTCTTTATTAGATCCGAAAAGCATTGCATTGCTTGAAATTTTGTTTATAAGAACCACTCATTTTATTTTCTTCGGCTGCTGCAATAAGGGGGGGGGGTCCCAATCACCCCTATCTGAGATCATTTTTAAAAGCAGACCATTTCCTGGAAAGAAATAGATTATGGGGACTATAAAAGGTTATAGAATGCGTTTCTATAGTTCGCATTCTTGTTAAGTGTGCCCACCGATGCTTTCAATTTACACTTAGACCATTCCCAAAGCGAATTTAGATTTTCTTTTCTTTTTTGTTGAATGGGGCACAGAAGAAAGAGAAATTCCAGGACCCGTTATTTCCGAGGAGAGTCGACCCCAGATTTAAGTTTTGATCACATTCACGCTGAACTGGTCGCATATTCCTATCAGGGGGTGAAATTTTTTACGATAAGATCTAACCCGATCGGTTACGCCACTGAATTTCCACGTACAACGGTGGGGTTATATGAGACCCAATACATTTTTTTAATGTTGATACTTCCCGAACAAGGTTCAACTTCCGACTCAGTGCGTATGTGTAGCTATACTAGGTCTATCTTTAGCTCCGGTGATCTTTTTCTGTATTACTCGCAAACTATATCCAATATTTTCTGCATTTTTCTGTTATATGTCTACTATATGTGAAATAAATTCGAATGGATCGTCAATGTCAGTAATATCGGTAAATCAGCATTCCCTATTTATAGCCCCAAATCACAGTGCACTTGTAAATTTACCTGCGACTAAATTTGATCGAATGAAACCTTTACTGTTTGCTTATTACACAATATTGTGTAATAATTATTTTTTTACTATAAGTTCTTCCAAAGCTTAACATTTAGGCCAATTTGTAAAAGGAAATTACCGATTGCGTACTGTTAGGCCCATGACGGGGTGACAGGGTCAACTGGGACCGTGACGTGACAATCGGGCAAAAAGGTAACGAGATTTCTTGAAAGGCCATCAATAGTTCTTTGTAATATGCAAGATAGATTACACAAGCAAATCGATTTCCTACCTTGTATTGGGCTACAGAAATTCATTTTCAAATGAAGACAAACGAAGGGGCACGGTGAGTGATTTTGATTTGAAAGATCATTTTCAGCTTTATAATTCTTTCATTGGGTCTATTTTGCAAAAATCAGAGCGTTCATATGCAAATCTCGTTGCCATAGTAACCTTGGCCTACATGATTAGAGAATCATGACCATAGTTATTTGATGTAGATTATTCTCCAGTTGTGTTTCAATAAAAATAATAGAAATTCAATCAAAACTGACTTACAATTTTGCAATTTACTACGTTGCGTCCAGTACCACGGACTTGGTCAGTCGACAGACGCCCGTCTGTCACATGACCAATCCACCAGTTCACTTACCTGATGAAGTCACAGTGGTTACTGGACGCAACGTAGTAAATTGGCAAAATTGTAAGTCCGTATTTGATTGAAATTTCTTATTTTATTGAACTCACTGGATGAATAACTTACATCAAGATATCAGCAGCAAAAATTGGGGCCGGATTAGCCTAAAAACTAGTCGAGAATGTCGAAAAAGACGGCGAGGAGGAAAAAATTGCCGAACCTATAGAAACCATTTACGTTTCAAACATACGGTTGCCTGCAAGAGCGAGAATATTAACCAAGGACGTTTGCGATGAAAAAGTTAATGTGCCAAAGGACATAAAGCTGATAACATCCTCAGAAATACGGAAAGGAAGTTCTAAACGAGAGGAATCGACAGGAATTTTACGATTTGATGTTCCAAAACAAAATATATAGTGACTTATCGGAGCGGCGATTATTTACCGAGTTGCCAAGCGACGTTTACGATCGGGTTGCCGAATTTACCACACATGCGCAATTGTCTCAACACGAGAGTACCAAAGGAAGCCATATTGAGAAATTTGGTAAACTGAAAACAACACGCTCGGACCGTGATAAGCGAATTGGCGTGAAAGTGGGACTTTAGCGATAGTGTCCAACCAACCAAAAGTGGGTAAAGATTTTTTCTGACAGTCCTGAACGATAGTGAAACCTCCGTGCTCGCTAAAGGTTTAAACTACGCGGTAAGCCGGACAAAACCCCCGTTGCAGATTGCCTATCCACGCTACGGAAGTCGGCCCATGGACAAAGCAAATAGATCCATCGCAGCGGAGAAATGCGTTCAAGGTTAGTTCTACACTAGTCAATACCAAACCACCATCCTCAAATATTACCAAAGCAGGAACGTAAATAACGCGCTATCGGACTGCATAAGACCAGAACATTGTTTATTGTCCCAGCGGACAAGGGAAGATGTGTTGTAGTTTCTTAACAAATAGTTTTAACAACAAGTGGCTCTGATTACTCAAAGACAGAAAAGACTTACAAACCAATTGCTTACAATCCCACTAACGGGTACACAAAGAAAGTTACTGAGTTTATTAAAACAAATTGCCACTGATGGTTCTATGATGATTAAGCTGAAATACAGCCATAACACCCCCAACCGAAACCTAGGGTGGCCGGCTTTTCTACGGCCTTACCAAAGATCCATAAGCTGAACCCATCCCCACCCACCCCGGTAAGACCTATAATCAGCAGCATCGGGTCTGTCACTACCAATTGGCTAAGCACGCAGCCAGGATTATTGGACCTCTGGTTGGCCAGTCGCCTCACCATCTTAAAATACACAAGACTTTGTGGCTAGATCAACCACTCACTTTAAAATAAAATGATATAATCACTTCGTATGACGTAAGTGCGCTGTTTACGTCCATACCAACCGGACATGCCACTACAAGTGTTAATACTGTCCTGAATAAGGATTAAGTCTCAGCGAGCGTTACTGACCTGACTGTTGAAACTAAATTGTGGAACTTTTACCTTGTGTTTTGAAGAGCCACTATTTTTCTAAATGGCCAATTCTACTCGCAACAATTTGGCTGCGCATGGGTTCGCGGCAGTGTCACCAATTGTTGTTAACCTATATATGGAGGTCTTTGAACAACAAGTACTAAAAGACTATATCAGGGTTAACGCCAAAACTCGTGCTAAGATATTTTAGGACGATAACTTTGTGTTTATAATAAGAACAATCGGACTCTTTCTTCAAATTCATCAACAGTGTTGATCCTAACATCCCAGTTCCAGCCCAGAAGAAGTTGTCACAACAACAACTAGCTTTTCTTGACCTGTCTGTACAAGGGATAGTGACGGCTCTCTAAGCACCACCGTATACCGTAAACCCACCCATACGGACCCTTACCCCAATCACTCCCACCACCCCTTAATTCACAAACTCGGGGTCATAAGAACTCTTAATACCGCGCTGACACCGCATAATTAGAAAGAAGCTATCGACAAGGAGAAAGATCACATTCGGACATCGCTAAAAAAAACACCTGGCGGTTATCCAGTGGTCCTTTCACAAAGCCATGAAAACCAAACCAAATCACTAAAGACTTTAAACAGGGAACGCTCAATATCCAGCAACCCAGTGCCTCATAACCTTATGTTTCTTGCAACTGGAGAGGATCAAAAAGATTCTAAAATCCTCAGCGGGCATCTCGAACATCGTTTAAAAAAAAACCAGCTAACAAACACCCTCCTTGGTAACTGTGAGAGTAAAAGACAGCCACCAGGAAAGCAAAGCACATTGTGTTCGGTCTGACAATGTGCGGACAAGGATTGTACAGAGTCATATATTGGGGAGACCAAACAATCCCTTAGAGCTAGGATTTACCAACATCGCAGGCCCAGCTCTAATGAAGCACAGAACTCTGCGGTTTTCAATCATATCAAAGCCTCAGGCCACAACTTCGATCCAGAGGAGTACTCATTCTGGATAGAGAAGAACGTTGGTTTGAAAGAGGGTACGAGAGGCAATCTGGGAAAGAGTCGAACAGCCATCACTTAACAAGAAAGGGGGACTACGCTTTCTCCTATCACATGCGTGGGACGGGGCACTGAAGGGGATCCCTCGCCGTCTGTCACATGACCAATCCACCGGTTCACTTACCTGATGAAGTCCATTGGTACTGGACGCAACGTAGTAATTGCAAAATTGTAAGTCCAGTATTTGATTGAATTTCTATATTTCATGACCATAGTTATTAAAGCACGATCAGTCATTTTTTTCCCAAATTCAAAATGCCGATTTTGTCTCTAATTGCTAGTGCTGAGGTCATATCAACACCGGACTGTACCTTTGCGAAAGCATACCTCTTATTATTTAAACCGGTTCTTGAAGATGCAATATTTGCGACTGTTTCTAAAGAAAAAGTCGGATCCCGACTTTTATTAATAACAAAACATAAAAATCATAATTTCTTTACAATACTGCGTGTTACGCTTAGCCACTTACAGTGGTATTTACTACAACAATTTCCAATACAATAGTGCAAAAAATAAATGGACTTTGATGATGAAAGGATACGGGCGCAATTTGTGTTACATTGTGAAGATATCGCTGATAGTGGCTTTAAGTAATTGTGATATAATGTATAAATAGAGTAAACCCCATTCATGGAACAAACATAGATAGCTCCGTCAATTGACATTTTAGGCGTGGTTCTATCATTTTCGGGAATATTGATAGTCTATTTTACCAGTCGTTTTGTAATAATTATGATTAACAATTAAGCTAAATTAAATATTTAAGCACGAAAAATCTATACAAGAACCAATTTGTCATTTAGATAATCAATTTAGCATTCATCTCATATTTTTGGTAAGGAACGAGACAGTCATCATCATGATGATGACTGTATACAGCATAAATTTCGTATCGAATTGCAAAACAGAAATACATAAACAGAACAGAACAGAATATGTAATACGTTTTACTGTCGTTTGGTTTTACACTTTTAACACCAGTGGCACCAGCGGTGGCATCCAACAATAGGCTAGGTAAAAAACAAAATCATGACAAACACAATAATTTAAATAAAACAAAAAACATTAACTTTTTCGTATTGGCAGGAAGGTGGGAATTGGTAATTGTTGTCCGTATTTATTGTTACTCTAATACATGCGCATGTATACTATATTCTACAGTACATCGCTGGCCAAAAAATTAGTACCGTGAGTTTCACGGTTACTTAGTTCCCTATAGTGCTTAATCTCCTGTGAAAACGAATGGGATTCAACGAGCTCGCATACAAACACGATAATTGGTATCGACTAGGCTGGAGACAATACTAAGCTTGCGAGTGCAGTGTAACGCGATGAAACTCGCGGATGTGGATAATTAATCGATGAAATCCCGGGGTAAAATCCATTCAGCCATTTGTTTGACCCACTCTCAAGCCAACATTTTCCTCGATAGGAGAGACTCTCAAAAGGGAAAATTGTTGGATTTGCGTCGACTCCTCAAACGCCGATTTTTGTTGGATCTGTCTAATTTTAGAAAACAACTAACTTTGCTTGGGTAAGTGCTATCGCTAAAACTCATTTTATTTTTTCAAAAGACTATACTATACATATCTAGGGTGGCGATTGGCAGGGCAAATACGTTTTTTTGGGGGCGACTTGGCAAGGCATAATACGTTTGGGGGGGGGGGCGACTTGGGAAGGCATATACGTTTTGGGGCGAGATTGCAGGGTGTGAGATTGCAAGGGGCGAGTTGTCCAGCATTCTCATTTATCACTAACACAAAACTTAAAACAGGGCTGGATTTTTTTTTAAAAAAGCTGCAGCTATACCTATACGGAGTTGTTTTTAGTTGTTGCAATACACGGGGAATTCCCATTGATGGTCAAGAAACACTGTACACCGAGTGTTCACATACTAATCATAACAGCATGAACAAAGCACTTTGTCGACGATTCTCCTGGCGACTCTCGCTTATAAATGATCCTTAGACTCCAAGAACATCGTCAGGTATGTGTTTTGTTCAGAAAGTTTTACCGTTTCTAAGATAAAATAACCAATTTTCCAATATGGCGGTTTGAAATGCTACGACGAGTGTGATGTTTTATCACACCGGGTATTAATTAGGAACTTTGACCTTGTAGGTCCGGAACAGCGTCCACCAACTCGCTAGTTTTTTGTATTGGTAATCAGCGAAAATAAGCATGTTCGTGCCGATTGGAAATAAATTACCGGGACAGCTGTAAACTGAACATCCAGGGGGGGGTAGGGACACGGTCTTCTCGATTTGGGCATTGGGGATTTCCAAACGGTAATTTGGGGAACTGCTACGTGCATTTACTATGACAGTCTCGGTCCCAGTGGCATTAAAAAAATCATCTCTTAAACCTTTGTTCAAAGATCTTAGTAATATCGTGATAAATTAAGAAAAATTATTGACTTCAAAATCCGTCGGGGTTAGTGGATTAACCCCGCTGCAAAATAGTGTAATTTCCAATAACGGCATTTGAGATTTAATATTCGTGACCAGGCCTAGTCTTTAGTCAAGTCTGTGTGTAAAACCGTTCGATCTGCGTAAGAGCGCCCTCCTGCCGTTAAGGTCGTTTGAAACGGACTAGCACCCGGAATCGATGCCGTTTTGAATTTGCTGTTGATGTTAGGTTGGCACGCCTACCCCCCCTGTGAGCATCAATGGATACATAATTTTAATGTTACCGTAACGAACGAACGAACAAACTAACAGAGTTTCGGGCGATTTGTAGGAGCTTGCTTCGCAGCTCAAAAACAGGCATGAGAATCTTCAGTTGTTAAAAACTGAATTCAGTTTTTTTTTTGGCCCGAATTTACGCGTTTTGATTTATTTTCAGCCCGATTTGGGGTATTTCTGCTGGATTTCACGCGTTTTTTCAGTTTTTTTTCCGCGTCAGTTTTTTTTCTGAAGTTCATTCTAATGCCTGCAAAAAATATTACTCATATAAAGAAATGGTGTAAAAAAATGTGTATTTTATCTAGTTAAACTCTACGCCGTTTCTATAGCATTTCTTACGATTTAAGTTATGAAATTGAATTAGTCTATTTTACATTTGTGACAGATTTATTTTCGGTCTTAAAAAATCTCCCAGTGGGGTGGTTGTGGGGGTGTGCGACGCGTTTTTTGCGAGCGCAGTAGAAGATTTCTTCGGCGGTGTGCTCGGAGGCGACGGTATAGTGTAAGGACTCTGCTGCGTATTGCCGTGGTTGGCTGATCTTTTACGTTGGACCAGCGCGCTCAGTTGTTTTACTGTTTTTGATGAGCGTGTCTGGAGTGTTGAGAAGAGTCATGGCTTGGACGCATTGTTCAGATCCTTTAGGATGGCTTCCTTTTCTGCTACGTAGAGATTGTTTATAGATCGTTAAATTGACAGGAGGAGACTTTTGTTTTAGCGATATGAATTCTCTCAATTTCACTGCTAGGTTGGTAGACGCACCTACCCGAGAACGTTTGAAGGTTCATTGGACAACAGGTGCAAAAGAAAACCGAAACTTGTTTTTGAACTTGCCATAGAAAACCGTGCTTTTATTTCCTGTCGTCAGACAGAAACTACTAAATCATCATCGTATTATATAAAGACGGCGTATTCACTTATTCACTTCAAGTGTGATCCTTAAACACTGGTATGCATTCCAAATATGTACAAACCTGGTTGAGAAAATTGGGGGCGCTTCTTTCTGAATCTCCTCATGTCTCTTTAAGTTAGATCGCGCGTACCACTTCTCCCTGAATATTACTCGCCATTTTTATTCCAGTCTAAGACTCCTCGTGCTTGTTTCGTTTGAATTATTCATGATTATTTTGCTTGTTTTGTAGAGTTTGGGAGCGAATCCAATATTTCTTCTTCGATGCTACCCTCGGGTTTTTGGGGCGTAGCCGCAGCACGGCTGTTCTTGTCGTCCCGAAGGTTTGGTGCTTCTGGAACCCCGGACTTCTGCGGCGTCGTTCCTGTCCTCCTACATTGACGCACCCTTTCGGCCTTCGGATTTCAGGTGGATTTCTAAGGTTTTTTTCCTCTTGTTTTTTTTTAAATTGAAGGAATCGTTGGAGAGTTTGTACCGGTGTAGTTTATCGTAAGCGTGTAAACCTTGCCCGGAAACCTTTGTTGATCCAGGCGTCCTTCATAGCTTCGTCGAGTTGTAGAACCACAAAGACAGTTTTATCTCGATCCAAGAGATTTCTTGGTTCAGTTCCCTGGGGTCCACCAGAATATTTTCTAGGCGTGCTGCGTGTTTACTTTTTTGGCTGCGACATTTTTTTTTATGATAAACCTCTCAAATTTACGCTTGTGCGTTGATAGTTTTTTCTTGGCTGCGGTATTTAGCTTAAGGGTTTAGAGGATAATTGAAATAATCGTCGATTTCTTAATTTTTGGATATATGGTATTTTGATTGATGTAGGGGACAAATCTGAAATAAAAAATGGGGGTCACCGACTTCGTTTTTGAGCTATAGGCTTGTTCAAAAAGTGTATTATTTTCAACAGGTTGTACAGAGCTCTATGGGAAAACCTTGAAACTGATGCCGTTTTCCAGGCATAAAATTAAAACAAATCGATCGATTTTTGATTTTTTGGGTACGTATTTTAAGAACCTTTATAAGATCTTTTCGGCGCAATAATAAAAACTGGGTGTCACCGACTTAGTTTTCGAGAAAAACGACGAAATAGCCTAATTGCATTTTCTCTTCAAGTGCGTCCTGTTTGCATGGACAAAAGCGCAGCTTACCTTGCGTAGTGACGCACAGAAATAAGCGCAAAGCCATGCCAAGTACGCGTTCGCAAGAGAATTGGCTCTTGTTGACAGCAGGAAGCAATAAACTCTGGTGTGGAGTGGATGGGTGAGTTTGGCGGGGCAGATGAGTGAGTGAGTGAGTGAGTGAGTGAGTGAGTGAGTGAGTGAGTGAGTGAGCGAGCGAGCGAGCGAGCGAGCGAGCATTGCGAACATTTTTGTTTCAAATTAGGCAAACAGGTATGTTTAAAATATACCGATACAAGGAAAATATAAAAATTAGTAATTCGGCCATGCGGGATTAATTTATAAAGGGCATCTATTTTTATGGGATTTAATTTTGTTTCCGATAAAAACTTTCCCCACCATTTGATACGTTTTCCATAAAAATCGGTTCTTGACTTAGAAGCTAAGATCCCGAAAACATTCCCCCTCTCTTCCTGAATCCAGGCGAAAAAAAAGCCCGTTACCTATTGGAAAGTTCCGATAAACTACATTAGAAATTAAATGCCATGTATGGCATAAGTGTGTGTCTCATTTTGAAAAATTGTGAGATATTGGAATGGCAAAAATGAAACGGCAAGCATACGTTCTAGCTTTGCTGACACTTATTTTTCGGGAAGTCGCATACAAACCATCAAATTTAAGAAACTGCATGCATGTCATGATTCGGGTCCGTACCGCGGGGTGTGGGGTTTTGACACTCGTCCTAGGACCAACATCCGTTGGCAAAATTGGGCATCGCATTAAACATGTACAAAGACACCAATGTCGGTACATGGGCGGTTTGTCGGCAATCGGTGACCCGTACCCTACCAAAATCACCCGCACCCCCACATTTATGAAAACGATTTGGGACGCCTCTGGATGTAATTAACAAAAATTGTAGGCCTATTATCAGTGTTTTACGACGGACAACATTGAAAACGATTCTGGGAAAAACTACAACTAAAAACGCAAACATTCTCGCGGTGAACCTGCATGCATCACGCGCACCTTATATAGAAAGATCTCCTACGCTCTGACTGCGAGTACGTAAGTGGCAGCGCAAAATGACACGCAGTACGCAGAATGCCTTTTCTCTTCATTATCCTCTATAACCCTTAAGTGTGATTATGCGCACCAGTCACCAAGCAGATATTTTTGTCAAAATTGTGCCTTGGCGTCCTAGCTTTCCGCGCGCTAAAAATACCCTTTCGTACACTGTGGCGATCTTCCGAGCATGCATGCTTTGGCCCTTTACCTATTTCCAATGCAGTGCAGGGCTATGTGCTGTTTAGAGATTTTAACGCACTATTAATTGATATTGCTACTTATAAACGGGCCCGACCCTTGTCAGTACCCCTAAAACCGTCCTTTTTTTTTCCGAAACTAAGCAACCTCCTCTCCTGAATTTTTCAACACACTTTTTACAATTACTTTCGTATACGGAAGTGCGGTTCTATGACGGTCAGAAATGTCAAATGAATACATCTCAAATACAAGAGTCTTTTGTTTTCCAACAACATCTCACCTATTAGGTCTTAACATGTCTTGAAGAGAGTGTTAAAATTGCATAAACATGATGATAACTATAGGTTTCGTTGAGGAAACAATTCACTTTCTTTTAACCGCAATTCCGGCAGTAGGCTAATGACGGATATGACATGTTCCCAGTATTCCGACAGCAATCATGCTTTTTTAATGGAATGAAAACCGTTAATTTTATGGGCCCTACTAAAGAGAAGGATAATTGAGGTAACTTTCTGGCCCGGAAAGGGTCCGGATAAAATAAAAAGGAATATCTTTAACATTGCATATTAATGTTGATTATCTTCTATTTTGTGAAGATTTGACTCAATTACTTGGAACTTCATAGTCATTTCAAAAGCATTGTAGAAGTGATGCAAATCTTAAATCACCCACATTCAACTGATACGAAGGCTTTATTTTTACATTTTATCAAAACCAAGGAATTTTTGTGGCCCAGCGCCACAGCAGATTGTGGCCGGCATCTTGGCATAAAAAGACGACGTGGCGAATGCTCATAAGTTTTTTTTTAAATTCCCAATGACAACTTTATTAATATCGTTTAACTTCATAAAAGGAACGAATTTTGACAATGATTTAGAAAATTGTTAAGAGGTATAGGTATATTCGCCCACCTAATACTGGTTTCAGAGTGTGAATACATACGCTTAAAATGCATTCAAAATCACGAAACCTTGACACGGCCTTGCTTTAATACTTTTCCTTTCTCACCTTTCCTTAAACCTTTTCTTCCCATAGTCTTTTTTTATTGATTCTCATCATACACAAGAACGTACATATCAATATTAAAGATTAATACAAATTACAAAGAGGGGAAAAACAATGCTCATAAGTTTTAATCAGTGCGAACATTTTTGCGTGCCTGTTTTGTTCGCGTGTCAGCTATGAGCGTTTGTCATGACACTTGTGGCGTTTTACGCACCTCAATATCGCGTTGGTATTTTAGACTACTAAAAATGCCGTTATTTTCGAAAATAACAGAAAAAGTAGTTCGGTGACCTCTATTTCTTCTGTATTCGATAGATATTGTTAGTGCGCAACAAAATTTGGACAACAGTTATCGAACCGATTTTTTTTAATAGTAGAAAATGTCCATGAAAAATGGTTGTACAAATTTTTAGAAAAAATAGGTTGTTTTTTTAGTGTCATGTTTCTCAAAACGAGTTCGGTTACCCCACATTGTTATTTCTGATATTTGACTTACATCGATGAAGTTTATTTTATATGGAAAATCTTAACAAAATCTTCGAAGGATCTATCGTGACGCCAATCCCCTAACGTGTCCCTTGAGTACAATTGGCTGCACACTCGCAAATAGTGTTCACTATAGATCCTTGTCGGCGTGATGTAGCACAGCCTTTCGCTGTCGAGTTGCACGTTGACTACGAAACGGAGCGCGTCCGCGTTGTTCTTAAGAATGTCCAGTGGTCCTTTAGGTCTTACATAGTGTCATTCCGCTTGCCGCTCGGCGGAAAGCCGCTTGGTGGTCGCCGCTTGCAGGATTGAGCTATATAGTCAAGCGGTGCTATCGCTTGAACTACGTCATCCAGCGGCACCGCTCTAAAGTTGAACTCAAGTCAACTCAGTGCGATTTGCCGCTTTGAGAAAAGCGGCAGCTCGAGCGGCAGGGAGATCGATTATCGGCTTGCGCTTTGCCGCTTGGGTCACCGATAGCGCTTCTGACATTCTTGCGTAGTGACGTAGATTGCATCATCAGAGAGCGGCAAAGCGTTAAGCGGCATGACACTATGTAATTACCTTTACTCTTGGGGCATCCCTCGTCAGCTCCCTGGAGAAAAATTTATATTTTTTCCGGTGTACATCTGTTTGGCGAGGTGGGTGCTTTGGTTCTTGTCATCGGACTGAACGGAAACACACCAGATATTGACAGTTTAGACTGATGGTTCTAATTCTTTCGATCCGTGAAATAAGTTTTGAGAGATGAAATGAACCGAGAGATTGTTTATGATAGGCGGAACCTTTGGTAAAGAGTCGCGTGACCAGAAGATTATTCGAAGCTTCTGCCATGAGATCATCAATGACGACCGATTTCGTCGCGTAGGATCGATTTGTGCCTCCAAATCGTTGGGAACGCCTTCGATAACGCGAACGTTGGATAATTATTGGGACATTTCCTTGTCGCAACTTGGTATCCCATATCCACCATCGTATTTTTTTTCCGGAGCTTCCTTCGATTACATGTTTCCCCTTCGTAGAGTAATCTTTTAACAAAGAATGTTTTGCCACTCGATGTAGGTCCTGCACACAGCATGGTATGGTGTATGAGTCTGGATCCAGACTATTACGTCGAACGGGCGATTTTTCTGTTTAATCCTTCCTTCCTTAACGTCCGCAATGGAGATATCGAGGATGTAACTTGAATTTGGTTTTTGCCACTGTTTATTGATTGTTTTATTTGCATGCATATTATATCATCAGATCATATAAAAATATACATAAATTGCAATTATCAATTACAAAAATATAAACTTAAAAATTAAAAGAAACAGAATTGTTGAACACCTGGATACCCATAAAGCCGGCTACTAACCAGCTTATTTCCAAGGGGTCTTACAGTGAAAACACATGGACGGAACAAAATAACAAATACTGGACTTACTACATTATGGATAAAAACTCAAAATAATTTAGTTAAAAAGTACATGTTACACGGCAGAAGATTCTGATACCAAAGAATAAAATAGATTTGTTAATTTTTCAAAAGAAAAATTAACAGATCCTGAACTAATCTGGATGGGAAGTTTGAGAAATTGTCTTTGAATTAAATCAAAAATTGACGTGGCCTCATCAGCTCGGCCTTGCTGATCGTGGTAATGTCCAACGAGCGTAGAAAATGAAAGGTGCAACGGAGATCTTATAACAGGTGTCCCTGAAAAATATGAAAATTCTATTTTTTGCATCACTGTAAAGCTTTTTACACAACTGACCCCATTGAAAGGACTAACTGTAAAATATTTCTTGGTACAAACTGCAAATTTCTAATTTCGTATATGGAGCAAATACTAACATTTCCCTATGTTTTATATTGAAATTGAGCCAATGAAAATCGCCTGTTGTTTTCCTTCAAAGCATTTCTGTAACCAAAGACAAGTTGAAATCTATTGGGGGTCTTCTCTATTGAAATGACTACATATGACGCAATCTTTGGGTGCCTCAAAATCTATCTCGTTGCACCTTTAGTCCGGCTTGAATTGGAACTCTGGAGATTAGTGTTATAGCAAGATGTTATTCCTTTATTTTAAATTACTACTTGTAATCTTGCGCCGGGTATTGCCATGTTAATGATGGACATGTCCTGCCGAACTTGTTGTACGAGGCAAATCTTTGACCTGACCAGCTGCATTCTCCTTGCAATCTCTTTTACAAGAACCCTTCTTCCAGAAAGGCATGCATCTCGCTCGTTCTAACTCAGTTTAACAACCCATTGCAAGAGAATCACATTGCCAAATGTGTCATGAAAGATTTCTTGCACATTTGCATTCCTCAATGCAGTTCATTTTCCTAAAGCAGTCATTTCATAACTTAGCTTCTCTTCATGACCCACACCTGAATCAATTCATAATTAGCATTATCTTTTCTTTTCATGACCCATAACCTGTATCACTTCTTGCCCTCATTACGAAAGCATTATGTAATCGGGATTACAAGGCTGAATAATTTGGCAGTGCATTTCAAATTGTTTTATGGCCATTAATGACCACATTAAGGGTTCCATTTCACATTATGCTGCAATAAGTTGCCAACAAGTTAAAACGTTTTTTGGCCTGTTTTGAAAACATCATTTTTACACAAATGCTTGTTGTTAGAAAAAAGCTTACCTTTCAACAAATGATGAACTGTATTACATGGAAAAATGTTTCCTGTAAACAATAATTATTTAATGGGAAGAAATACATCCATCAAAGTGAGTTTTATCATGACAAAGTCTGGTCATCCAAGAGGGGGACTTATTTTTTGGGGACCGTTAATTTTATCACTTTGCCTGACATCAGTAACTCTAACACTCTTGGGTGTATTGGTCTATCTTGGAAAACGTGACATATGGAATAACATCATTCTGTATTCATCTTCCAGTTTTGAAAATAGATTTATCGAACTCCTTGACCCAGAAAACACTTATTTTGACACCAAATCATCTTCATAGTTGTATAATGAGAAATATACGGTTTTCTTAGATGAGATGTCGGCCATCTTGAAAAATAGCCTCGTATATAAATTGTCATGACTCGGACAATTCCTGGTAATTGTATATTGAACCTCTTGACCCAGACAACATACATTTTGACACTAATTCGCTATAGCAGCACTGTTACCTTTAAATGGGGGGCCATTTGGGAAAATGCTGATTTATGCGAATTGCCATCACTTTTAATTTTGTCCATCGCGTATTTTCGTGAACTACACTATTCAATGATCGATTTTAGCTATGATTGCAAATGTTATTATTCCGGCCTGGTTGGTAGAAATTAAGGCTCTTTTTCACATGCTGCAGCACTAAATTTATGTTTTAATCTTGGCTGCTTATTCAAGGATGAAAACAAAGTAATAAATCTTAATCAGCAAACTCATGAAAAGAACAATGGATTGTTGTTGTGTTATTATTATCAAGATCTTCTAAAACCAATATGTTTTTTCTGCCAAGATGATCAACTCGGGATGCCAAGATCAACACCAAGAGGATTGGTTCTACATCCTGAACCAAATTAAACCTAAAATTTGTACTGTGCGTTTGACCTTTGAAAGGATTTGATAGGACTTTCCATTGCTGATTGATAAACTGTCACCCTGGGTGGTTCACCATCTATCTTCATATCAATCTCAGATAATTTTGGTCCAGAGTGCGACTTCCTTCTCTGTATGTGTGATGTATGGGGTTCCCCGTGGATCAAAATTTGGCCCTTTTGTACTATTACACCTGTATATTTAGTATTTAATAGGGGCATTTAAAATTGATATTCTATGTGATGACATGTTTTTGTAAACTTTCCACCCTCCAAAACCTCTTAGAGAATGACATTTTAATAACGATACTTTTCTTAATGTTACACACACATCCTGATTTTTCTCCTTTACACTTCCATTATTGCCCACTGAATTGTTTGGAATCCTCAACCTGATGAAGAATATTACAAAGCTCTATCAAATAATTTGTGATTTGGTGTGGCTCAATCACACCTTTAGGTGAGCTTGCTAACTAACACATTTTTAATTCTAACAATTAGGTCTGCTTTGCTTTTTGGTTTTCTGCGTTTTGTGCAATTTTTTGGGTTGGGTGTTAAATTTATTTATTTGATCTGTTGCCTGTTCTGCTTGGTTTCCTCCTCCCCTCTTTTTCTTAAAGGACCCCAATGGAAATAGCTTCACTATGTTAGATTTTTTTGGGCATCCATGGTTATCTTTAGATGGTTACTCCATTATCCCAAACGAGCATCAATGATGCAGAAGCCTATCAAGTGATGGTATTCAAAGAGGACAAATTTTTATTGATACCGTATTTTACTTACACTGAAAAACGTACTCTATGTGATAAACAAATTGACTGGGTACAAAAATGTGGGTTAATTATTAAGAAACAAGGGGGTTCTCGAACCATAAGTCTTGCCTCTCTTTGTGGTCGCAAAATGTGTAACACTGTATGATGTGTTAAAATGTTAAAAGGTCATATAGGGGTCAATGGGTGCATTCTCTGAAGGACACCACATGAGTGGCTATGTCTGACTAAGCTAGCTGCCAATTGCTCAAATTGTTTAGGCAGAGGAGAAAAGAAACAATTATATATCTTTACCCAACTGACAAAATGCACCTTCTTTAATCAGCACACACGAGCTTGACCAATCTGTTAACACCAACCATATGGGTCACGTGTCAGCAGTTGAGTGATTCTTCCAACTGAATTTGGTTTCAATGCATGTGACCTTTGAATCCAATCTGGTTAAACCCCCCATATAGGTTTTGGGCCAGTGGATCTTCTGACCAGGATTGGTGATTATAGCAATTTATCTGCGAATGAAAAACAAATTCAGATATTTTCAAAGATTGCCCCTTAATTGGCCCAATCTGTGAACCCCTATATGAACCGAGCTGGACCAAGGGTTCTTCTGACCTAATTTGGTTGAAATTGGCTCAAGAGTTTGGGCAGGAGCAGAAACAATTACAACACTTTAACCGAATTGAACCAGACAGACATAAGACAAACATTTATCTGTTTTTAACACTACAATAAATAACATTCTGTCCTGAAACACTATTAACCTCAAGCATTCAATCTTGCTATACATATAGGTTTATTCTTTTAACAAAAAGCTAAAGAGTGAGCACAAAGAATCACTTTTCAGAAGTCCTCTAATTAGTTAATGAATAAAGTTAATGTCCAAGAAATGCCCGTAACTAACCAGATAAGTTATTACGGCATTCTTTACTTTGGACACCCACCCATCCATCCA
Organism: Ophioderma brevispina; assembly: GCA_023653785.1. Lineage (NCBI taxonomy): Eukaryota > Metazoa > Echinodermata > Ophiuroidea > Amphilepidida > Ophiodermatidae > Ophioderma > Ophioderma brevispina. Next base: position 38,164 of record JAMKCH010006537.1, on the reverse strand, counting down.
TCCATCCATCCAATAATCCATATGTACGCATGCATGCACACACACGCGCATCTATACATACATGCCATACATACATACACACAACCACACCATATATAGACACGTACATGTACATACAAATGGGTTTCTTGGTCTTGCTCTGAGCAACAGATTTGTTCAATTGTTAATTCTTTTGGTTTTTTAAATGTTTGAAAATTTGGGTGGCACACACCTACACACATGCAACGGCCAGAGGACAGGCACAGACGGGGATACATACATGGACACACACACACACAGAGAGGAAAGGTTTGTGGATCCAAGAAATTCCAGACTTTATTTAATGAGAAGATATGATTGGATTTTATAGGAGTAGAAGATATACTATCGGACTGACCAGAATAAATGAGCAGATATTCTATTGTTGGGTGCATGCACGGGGGCTTATTATGGAAAATAAACAAGTTTACATTTTGAAGAAATATAAACCATTTTCTAAATGTACAGAAATGTTACATTATCCATTGTTAAAACTACTGGTACAAGCATATTGCTAATGTTCATCTGTTTGACCAGAGGTACTGAGCTTGTTATACAACAGACATGGGATGTTTCCTTGCTAAAAGTCGACCCTACTAGCTAGCACACTGTAATTGGCAGCACACTGACCCACCCAGGTAAAACATTAGGCTGCAAATGAATCTATCAAGGCTAGCATTATACAACATAGCAGCTGGGACAAGTGATGCTGCAAGAAAAAATGCCTAATAATTGTCACCTTGGAAATCAGGGCAAAATACAAAAATACCCCAAAAAAACAATTGTTTGAACTCAAAATTTCAAAAAATTGTTTCATAGAAAGCACCCCAAAAAATTTCAATTCCTTGCATAACTGATTTTCACGAGGAATTGAACAAGATACAAAAGATAGTTTATATTTAGGGCTGACAATGACAGGACATTCTCTACTGATGGCAAACCTACTATTGATAGGCTGAAAATTCTGTTTCTAAAGCTGGTAAATCGTTGCACAATTGATCAATTTTTTTGTATGTTATGATGTTTATTTTTAACCTTTGCTTTTTTCGGTATTTGGTATGTGAGTACTGAATAAATATGATGTATGAAATGATGAAACATTCCATTTTAAAATAAATTCTGCAATTCCATAATTTGCTCTCCAGATGATTTGTTTTGTCCGAAAGAACAAAAAACAACAAAACCCATACGGGATCTTCCTTAACCTTCCGAGACTACCTTCTATTGGTCACAATAAACTTCTGTGATTCTGAAACCGATCTGAACATGGTAAGAATAGGCTGAAGAGGGCTAGAGCTGAATATTTAAGGCTGATTTCAACGGGTTATTAATGCATGTATTACTGTATAAGTGGAAATTTTCGCCGAAAGTTTTTAATTTTCGCGAAATTTGCGCGAGTGTGAACATAAAAATTGAAATAAAGCTCGCGAAAAAACTTTTCCAATAGATTTGTATGGCACTTATGTCATACTATGAAATTAAATTCTTCGCACCATTTGGCCAAACTGTTAAAGCGCGAAAATATTCTACGCCCCGGACGGAAATTTCCACGTACACGGATATAATGCCAATCAGAACTGCTGTATGTAGTGCTCGAGGTGATTAACATCCCCACACTTGCTAATCTCTCAATTTCCTGCCTGCCATATTAAGGATTAGCACGATTTACTCATCCGAACATCAAAAAAATCATAAAAATTCATATTTTATATTTTTTGTTATGGCATGGATATGCGGAACATAACCTGCAGTGGTTGGCTGAATTCCAGTATTTAAAACAAGGCAAGTACGTTTCACTGATTCTGTAATTTCTATACATGATATCCAAAATTCCGAATTGAGATCAAAAAAGCCTATTTCACGGTGAATATCACAAATTTTCATCTTCAAACACAAACACTATTGATCTTTCGATATTCTGTCTACGGTGTAAACCACCATCCAGCTGTTTAGTGCAGATTTTGAAACGCCGTCGCTGTATGTCTATATTAACGGGCCAGACGTCTATGACAAATTTCCTCAAAATACTTATTTTTTTTTACTATTTGGTGTTTATTTCTTACATTAAAGCAGGAATTGTACCCACTTATCCCTGATTTACTAGTTTAAAAATGCATTTCCACATTTTTTGACTCTCTCAGCTAATCCCTTTAATAGAACATAAGACTTATCATGTGTTTTTCAACCATCATTTTTCTTAAATTAATCTCTTAAGGGTTTGTGGTTTGACGTGTGTGTGATTGGTTTACGAGAATGCTGATTAAACCTCAGCATTCTGAGGACTAGAGCCCAGCATGCAATGGAAGGGAATTTTAGTTTTTGAGCTGCGAGGTATCATGCGCAGATGACGGGGAAATGTGACGTTTTGTTTGCAATTATTAAAATGCGCATTATGCGCCTGAGTCCTTGCAGGCCGAATGTGGCGCGGATTTTCTTGCCCGCCCAATTTAAAAATAGTGTCAAATTTCAGTGGTTTTCGAGGTGTAATGGAAAAAGAAAAATTTTTTTTACTTTTCATCATTTTTTCTTCAAAATTGAGAAGGACATCGGGACCCAACCATATGTAGAAATTAAAAAATTTTATCGAGAAGGTTTTTATTTTGTAGGCGATCCAAACGTCAAAATTTTGACTTTTTGTGCTTGTGGGTAAGGAGAGGAGCAAGTTTTTGAAGAAGTTAAGGTGGAAGGTAATTCCCCGGGAATTACAAACATAGGTGGTGGTGCGATGTGGCCCAGTAGAAGGTGAAAAAGTGGTAAGGTATAGTGCATTGGTGAGGAGGAAAAGGAAAGTATGGACGCTGAAAGAAGAAGAGACAAGAAAGAATTTTGAGATGAGAGGGGGCAAGATTGGGGGGCTCGGATGGGTCTGATTTGTGGGGGATGTGTTGATATTGTGGGGGTGTTTTTTTTTGTTTTAAGGAAGGGGTTTGTTGTTACAGTCGCGTTGATGAAGTGGTGGGAAAAGAAAGGGAGGAGAGACAGAAAGATACGGGGGTTGGTGGAATGATGAGGTGAATGAGGCGTATAAGGAGAAAGGAGAAGGATGCATTATAAGGAATGAGAAAGAAATGGTACGGAAAAAAGAGAATAAAGTGAGGTATAAGAGATTGAAGAGGACGAAGCCAAAGGAAGTGGTTACGAGGCCTATGAAGGAGGAGGCCTGAGAAGGGGGTGATTGAGTGTGAGGGAGAACCCAAACAGGTGGTATAAGTTAGTGAAGGCAATGTAAAAGGAAGGAAAAGAGGTGAAGGGGGAGATGTATGAGGAAGTGATGGAAAGTTGAACTTCAGTGAGAGAAAGATAGAGGGGGAGGGTATTATGGAAGAGGGCATATGGAGAGAATCATGAAGAGGGAGATATGAATGGGATCAGAGGGTGGAGGTGGCTGATGTGGTGGAAGGGGCCAGTTTGAGAGAGTCAGTCAGGAAGAAGAAGTGGGAAAGCAATAGAGAAATGAAAACAGGAAAGGCTGCTGGCCCTCGGAATGTGAGTGTGAGATGATATTGCGAGGTGGAAAGATAGGGATTGGTGTGATGATGGAGTTGTGTTAGAAAGTGTTAGATGGAGGAGGAAAGCCGGTGGAGTGGGCTGTGAGTGTTAGTTCCAATTTTTTAAGGGGAAAAGGGGGATGCAATGAGCTGTGGTGCGTTTATAGGGGGTGTTGAAGTTGGTGGAGCATGCGATGAAAATTGTGGAGAGGGTACTAGAGAACAGAATTCGGAGGATAGGAAGGGAGATGAGATGCAAGTTGGTTTTATGCCAGGAAAAGGAATGACAGATGCAGGCAGTGTTCCTTGAGAGGAGCAGGGAATATGCGAGCAACAGGGAAGAAGCTGTATATGTGCTTGGTGGACCGGAGAAGGCCTTCTTTGTAGAGAGTCCCGAGGGCAGTGAAGGAGTGGGCAATAGGAAGAAGGGTTTCTCCCCGAAGTGGTGGTTTGGTTCTGCGCGGTGGGGGGTGATGCGTATGTCTGCAGGAGCCCCCCCCAAGAGTTAGCGCGCGTCTGAGTTGTCTGAGGCGTTTGAGGTGAAGGTGGGCGTGTCCCTCAGGGTTCTGTGTTGTCGCCGTTGGTGTTTGCCCTGTGGTGCTGTGGGGTTTCCGGGCGCGTGCCACGGTTTGATGCGTGAGCTGCGTATGCTGCTGCTTTCGTTCAGTGTGAGGCCCTGGCGCGGGTTTGAGGGCGACGTTTGGGCGTGGCAGACGGGCCTTTGGAGTTAAGGGCCTGCAGGTAAACCTTGGGAAGACAACAGTGCTGGTGAGTGGGGGCGGGCGGGGGCGGTGTTCGTGAGTCGTCAGGTGGCCCCCAATGTGGCCTATGTGGACCAAGAGGGTGAGGGCAACTCAGTGGGGTGCTCCCTGTGGGCAATGGCTTCCTGGCGCTGCCCCGCTGCCGCGCGTGCCCCCCCGTTTTGGCCCCCGCGCCTTTGTGTTGTGGCCGCGGCCAGCCGGGCGTTAGGCGTGGGGCCGGCGGTGGCCCAGGTTGGTGCCCAGGTGGCCCGTGCCGGCGTTCCCCTCCCTGGTGCCGGATTCGGGCGGTGTGGTGGCTGTGCGGCGGTGTGCCCGCCCGCGTCCGTTCGGGGGGTGCCGTTTCGCGGCCTGTGGCGCGTTGTTCCTTGGGAGCCGCTTTCCCCTTTGACGCTGCCACGGGCTGGTCTTGGACAGGAGTTTGTGTGAGATAAGTGATGTTGTATGGGAGAGTGAATGAGACATGTTACTGAATGTGAAAATGAGATGGGGACTTGGAAGGGCAGCAAGAGAGCAATGGTGAGAGAAATGTGTTGGTGTGAAATTGCGGATAGGAAGAAGGACTGAGGATTTGATGCAGATGTTGGTTTTGGAAGAGGGCGGCCTGGACCGACTGGCGAAGGCGAATGGTGTAAGATGGTATGGCACGTGCTGAGGAAGGAGAGGAGGCATGTTTTAAAAAGGCTCCTTTTGAGGTTGAGGTGGGTGGTTTGAGAAAGAGGGGCCGACCAAAGTGGACATGGAGGGGAAGCATGTGGAAGAGGAGAGTAGGAGGGTTGGTTGAGGATGGGGGATGCGTTGAGTCGGGCGAAGTGGAAGGAGGGAGTTAAGGGGATTGCTAGAATGGGAGGTGAATCCGGCCACCCCCGGTTGCCGGGGCAAACGGATTAAAACTTTGGTTTTAACTACTACTATAATACCTGCTTGGTGGTTTAAAAAGTGACAACATACCTTTTTTGTTGGACTATAGCTCAAAAACAAAAGTCGGTGACCCCCATTTTTTATTTCAGATTCTAATCAGCACCGTTGTAAATATGTGAATTCTGGAAAATGTCTTTGAGTAGATCACTTAACACGTCAACCCCTTAAAGAGGCAGTTAATTTTCTGAAGTCCAACCGTGATAATTAAATATCTTGTGGTGACAGAGTGGATTAGCGCTCACCTCATAAGCATAAGTGGTTGGGGGTTCGAGCCCTTTGTTGCCAGCTGTTGTGCATTGGGCAGGACTTTACCTTGATTTGCCTCGCTCCATCACCCAGGAGTAGAAATGGGTACCGGGGTATATGCTCAGAGTGGGAATGCAAAACAGACTCGCTGTGCGGGAGGAGTGGCAACCCCCCACAGCAACATTAATGAGGGAGTCTGGCCCAAACGCCAAGGAAAGAAAGATGGGCACTCCGCCTGCGGGTGCCTATTCCAAGGGTGCAAAAGTGATGTACTTTATTTCATTCATGAAATTTTTATGATTGTAACTTGACCGCAAGTGCAAGTATTAATATGTCTTGTAGTGTAGCCATCTCAGGTTCATATTGTTATATGGTTACGTTTGTTATTTTGTCATCAAATTTGGGTCACACATCTGGACTTTTTAATCGTCGTCTTGTTGCTGAGAATGAAATAAATAGATGTATTTATTCATTTAAATTCGTTTAAATCATCTAATAAATAGGTTCTGTCACGTCCAGGTAAATACAGCATCCGTCCATCTTAAAAACAAAAAAAGAAAAACAAAACTTATTAAGTTTAGGTGAAGCAAGTCTATAGAATGTAATGATCTTTTCCCAAAAATAGAAAGTTACAAGTTAAAATCTAACCATACTACAAAAGATATTAAGCTTATATCGGTATTCATTACTTTACCCAGATTGCCTATCTTACATCAAACTGATTATTGACTCAATTGACCCCTCTACATTAACCTTGAACCAAAAGTTCCCTTTCCTTCCGCCCGCTGATCTTTGTAACCATGTTTCATTTGAATGCATTCGATACTTGGAAATGTAAACTGTCAAGGTGTAATGAGAGGATTCACATTACATGTATACCTAAAAAATACATCAGTTTCTGGACGCTTGTGTTCGCCTGGCCATTGGGTTGTGGAAATGATATGTATCACTGACCTGACCTTGATATGTGACCTTTGACTCATAAACAATGAGAGGTGGTTTGACATGGTAATCACATAAACCAAGTTTTGTTCCCAATGAACTTCAACTTTTCCAATGAGGTCAATTTTAATCGTACAACTTGACCCTCACATGCCTTTGACCTTAGGATGTGACCTTTGACCTCATCAACCGATGAGGGATTGCCATTTTGCACCCTGTGACCCAAGTTTGTTTAAATCAATTCAAAGCTGTGGATATTACAGGCAAATGTTAAACCTTATTCACAACAGACCAACAACAAACAAGGACATCAACAACAACACAGTGGACAAAGTGATCCCTAGTGTTTCCTGCTTACACTTAAATGGCATAGGGGGGGGGGTACTAGGGACCCCTTTTTTGTTTTTTCCGCCGGCGATTTTAACGCTGAATATATTGGTTTTATTTTTGTATTCGTCTAAACTTTGTTGCGCTGCAGTGGTTGACAAACAAAAATTCACAATCCATCGCATCGTTTTTGCGTCAATTACATGGGTCCCTAGAAGCCCCCCTTATGCACAACAGAATTGCCCATGAACAAAATGAAAAATCTTATTAGAGTTACTGTGATTATGATTTTCATAATGCAAACACTAGTGACATAAAAAAAAGTAAATAATTTAAAAAATCTTGCAAAAGTATAGTAGGCCATTGGAGCCAAAATATTTATATACATCATGAGGGTGATTTACTGTGGAACTTATTTTTTGTGTAAATTATACAAGTAACCCTTAAAAAAGATTAAAATGGATGAGGAATTTAATGTTTGTGCTTAATATGGTTAATATACGTTCCTTCTTCGCCATTAAAGCATCAGCACAGTCTAGGTGAAGCAAGCCATCAAGAAAAGCAGAAACAAATTGTGTCTTTTTCGCACCATTTTGACGTAAATTCAAATCAATGTTTTGCCCCTATTTTGACTAGAAACAACTTTCTCAGGTTTTATTTCTTTATTGTTGATGTCTTTGGAAGCCTTCTAATATGTGGTGGATTTCATCGAAAAATCCTTAGGAAAGTGGTTTTATGGGAGGGGAGGGTCCCTAGGGACCCCCCACCCCCCCCCCCCCCCCCCCCCCGTGTTATGCAAAAAAGGAAAAGTGCAGTAGTGTTAAGACAGGCAACACAAAATATGATCCACACATACCTGTTCTACCTGCAAATGTAAGTTTCTATCAAATATTCCCAAGAGAAAGGATTAAGCTGAAATATTTTTATCACAAATGTGTAAATTTCACTATTCAGCGGTTTAATGACAAAAATAAGCAACTAAAAATTATATTCGCATGTCTAACATGCGAATATATTGCGCTTGTGCTGTTAAAGTTTCCTTTTCTTATCCTTCTTTACTTCTAGACGCTTACAACGAACCACTCCTAAATCAGAACAAGCAGCCTCGGGGCCCAAACATGGTAGGCTTATAGCCCCCGGGCCCCTGATGTGCCGTTGGGTTATTCGACCCCAGAGGTTTTTTTCAAAGGTAAGGGCAACAGGGGGCCAAATGTTAAAATTATAGGGACACAATAATAGTAGAACCATAGTAGCCTCAGAGCCCCAAATTGTGCAGGTGATAGCCCTTGGAACCCTGATGTGCCTTTTGGGTATACTCGATCCCAGAGCGAGTCAAGGGCGACAGGCGGGCCAAAGTTAAAAATGTAGGGGGCACCCAGAACTCAAGAACCACAAGCAGTCTCAGGGCTAACAATCTTGCAGGCTGATAGCCCTTGGACCCCTGATGTGCCTGTTTATTAAAAATCGCGCATCTCTACGCATGCGTTCCTGCGTGCCGAAATGTGGCCGACGGATTTTGTCTGACCCCAATTGAAAAAAGTGCAAATTTCAGTGGTTTCGAGGTGTAATGGAAAAGTCGGTGACCCTCTTTTTTATTTCAAAATTTGGAAGAAGACATCGGACCTCAACATATTTAGAAATTACAAAATTTTTATCGAGAAGTTTTTATTTTGTAGGCGATCCAAACGTCAAATGTTTGAATGTTTGTGCTTGGGGTAAGGAGAGGAGAAAAGTTTTGAAGAATGTTAAGTTAATTCCCCGGAAGTACAACATGAGGTTGGTGGTTGCCGATGTGGACAAGTAGAAGGTGAAAAAAGTGGTGAGGAAGGCAGCGCATGAGAGGAGGAGGAAAGTATGGAGGCTGAAAGAAGAAGAGACAAGGAAAGAATTTTGAGATTGAGAGTGGGCAAGCTTGTGGGGGATGTTGTCTGATCTGTGGGGGTGTTTTAAGGAAGGGGTGTTACAGGCGTGTGATGAAGTGTGTGGGAAAAAGAAAGGGAGGAGAGACGGGAAAGATACGGGGTGGGGGAATGATGGGTGAAGAGGCGATATGGAGAAAGAAGGATGCATATAAGAAAATGAGGAGAAATGGTTTTTTTTTTTTTTTTTAATTATTTATTTTTATTTAGGAAGAGAATAAAGTGAGGTATAAGAGACTGAAGAAGCGAGCAAAAAAGTGGTTGCGAGGCTATGAAGGAGGTCGGTTGAGAAGGGGGTGATTGATTAGAGGGAGAACCCAAACAAGGTGTAAAAGTTAGTGAAGGCATGAAAAAGGAAGGAAAAGATGTGAAGGGGGAAGATGTATGAGAGGAAGCGATGGAAAGTTGAACTTCAGTGAGACAAGATAGAGGGAGGGTATGGAAAGAGCATATGGAGAGGATCATGTAATGAGGAGAATGATGGGATCAGAGGGTGGAGGCTGATGTGGTGGAAAGGGCCAGTGAGAGAGTCAGTCAGAGAAGTGGTAAAATGCCAATTGGAGAATGAAAACAGGAAAGGCAGCGGACCCTCGGACGGGATGTGTTGAGATGATTATTGCGAGTGGAAAGATGGGATTGGTGTGATGATGGAGTTGTGTCAGAGGGTTGTTAGATGGAGGGAGGAATGCGGTGGAGTGGGCTGTGAGTGTGTAGTTCCAAGTTTTAAGGGAAAAGGGGATGCAATGAGCTGTTGTGCGTAATAGGGGTGTGTGAAGTTGTTGGAGCATGCGATGAAAATTGTGAGAGGGTACTAGAGGACAAGAATTCGGAAGATAGTGAAGTGGATGAGATGCAATTGGGTTTTATGCCAGGGAAGGGAATGATAGATGCAGTGTTCATTTTGAGGAGGATGCAGGAGGAATCTCGAACAAAAGGGAAGAAGCTGTAGATGTGCTTTGTGGACCTGGAGAAGGCCTTTAATAGAGTACCGAGGAAAGTGAGGAGTGGGCCAATGAGGGAATGAGGGTATACCAGAAGTGGTGAGTTAGAGCGGTGATGAGTCTGTAGAAGGAGCAAAAACAAGAGTTAGAGTAGGGTCTGAGTTGTCTGAGGAGTTTGAGTGAAGGTGGGTACATCAGGGTTCTGTGTTGTCGCGTGGTGTTTGCACTTGTGGTTGATGTGGTTACGGAGAAGGCAAAAGAAGGTTGATGATGAGATGCTGTATGTGATATTTAGTCTGTAATGTGTGAGACATGGAGGGTTTGAGGAGAAGTTTTGGAAGTGGACGAGGCATTTGCGAGTAAGGGCCTGAAGGTAAACCTTGGAAGAATAAAGTGATGGTGAGTGGGGGGAGGGGAGGTGTTAGGGAGTAAGTGTGGACCCCTGTGGAATATGTGGAAAGAGGTGAGGGCAAATTAAGTGTGGTGTGAGAATGTGGAAATGGATTCATGGAGATGCAACAAAGATGAAGAGAGTGACCCAAGTTTGGCAAGAGACTTTGTGTGGGGAAGATGCAAGAAGTGAGTTGAGGGAGTGGGGAAAGGAGGTGGGAAAAGTTGTGTGAGCAAGGTGGAAACAGTGAAGGAGTTCACATACATAGGTGACAGGATAGTGCGGGTAGTGGATGTGAGGCGGCTGTGACAGCCAGAGTAAGGTATGGGTGGGTGAGTGAGAGAATGTGGAGAGTTGTTACTTGGGAGAAGATTTCCTTTGAAGATGGAAAGAGATGGTGGACAGGGAGTTGTGTGAGATCAGTGATGCTGTAGGAGTTGAGACATGGTGCCTGAGTGCAAATGAGATGGGGATTTTGAGAAGGGCAGAGAGAGAGCAATGGTGAGAGCAATGTTGGTGTGAAATTGATGGATAGGAAAGAAGACTGAGGATTTGATGCAGATGTTGGTTGGAGAGGCGGATGACCGACTGGCGAAGGCGATGCGTTGTAAGATGGTATGGGCACGTGCTGAGGAAGGATGACGAGCATGTTTTAAAAAGGCTTTTGGAGTTTGAGGGTGGTGGTTTGAGGAAGAGGGGAGCTACACTTCAATGCGCAAAGACGGCCCATTACCGCCACGGGCTAAACGTTTGGTATTAGTTCTTAACACACGCCCATTAACTTGTTCCATAGCCCTCCTAAAGAGCTTCCCGCGAAGGTTCGTAGGTCAAAAGTTGTATGGGCTAATATGAAGTTGGGACCATCGCGCCGGTTTGATGCGATAAAGAATACGAATCGAGTAGTATTGGGGGGAGCGTCGACGGGGCGGGGAAGAAGGGGGGGGAGAATGGGGGAGAGAGGAGAAGCCTATATCCCAGTTTTAACAATTCTTGCCATACCCCTCTTCCCCGGTTCTTTTTCTTCCTTCAATACCTGTCCCCAAATGTACTAGTTTACAACATCCACACTCATATATAAATACACCCATCAGTAACGCCTTACCTCCGGCCGGGACCAAAGAGGACAGGGAGGAAGCAAGTGGAAGGAGAGTAGGCTGGGTGGGGTTTTCGTTGCGTCCTGAGGATGGGGATGCGTGAATCGGCAAGTCGGAAGGAGGAGTAAGGGGTTGCTACGAATTGAGGTGAATCGGCCACCCCTGGTTGCGGGGACAAAACCGGATTTAAAACTTGGTTTACTACTACTACTACTAACCATAGGACTTGCGTGGTTAAAAAGTGGACAACATACTTTTTGTTTTGGCTATAGCTCAACAACAAAGTCGGTGACCCCCAATTTGTTTATTCAGATTATTATATCAGCACTGTTGTAAAATCATATAGTGAATTCTGGAAAATTTTGATGAGTAGAGCCACTAAACGTCAAACCCCCTTAAAGAGGCAGTTTAATTCTGAATTCCAAACCGGGTAATTTAAATATCTTGTGGGCAGTGGATCAGCGCTCACCTCATAAGCATAAAGGTGTGGGTTCGAGCCCGTTGTTGCCAATATGTTGTGCACTTGGGCAAGGCTCTTTACCTTGCTTGCCTCGCTCCATCACCCAGAGTATAAATGGGTAACGGATAGGCTCAGAGGGGGATGTAAATCAGACTCGCTGTGCGGGAGGAAGTGGCGAACCCCCCCACAGCACACATTATATGAGGGAGTCTGGCCCAAACGCCAAGGGACAGAGAGAGGGGCACTCCGCCGCGGGTGCCACGATGTACCAAGGGTGCAAAAGTGGAGACTTTATTGCATTCAATGAAATTATGATGGAACTTGACTGTTTTTCAAGTTACTTATCTGTATGTAGCATATCATGGTTCATATTGTTATATGGTTTACGTTGTTATTTTGTCATCAATATTGGGGTCACACATCTGGACTTTTTAATCGTCGTCTTGTTGCTGAGAATTTGAAATAAATATATGTATTTATCATTTAAATTCAGTTTACAATCATCTCATAATATAGTTCGGTCCCGTCCACGGTAACTACAGCAGCCGTGCCATCTAAAACAAAAAAAGAAACAAAAATTATTAAGATTTCATGTGAAGCAAGTCTATAGAAATGGTACTGATCTTTTCCCAAAATAGAAAGTTACAAGTTAAAATCTAACCATAACTAACAAAGGTATATTAAGCTTTATCATCTGTATTCATTACTTCATACCCATATTGCCTATCTTTTACAAATCAAACCTGATTTATTTGACTTCAATTGACTCCCTACATACCTTTAACCAATGTTCCCCTTTCCTTCCGCCCACTTCTTTTCACCATGTTTCATTTGAATTGCACAAATCGATACTTTGGAAATGTACAACTTTCAAGTTAATGAAGAGATTTCACATAAAGTATCCCTAAAAATACGTCAGATTTCTTGGACCCGCTTGTGTCGCCTGCCTGCCATTGCGGTTTGTGAATGATATGTATCATCACATGAACCGTTTGAACCTTGATTGTTCCGCTTTAGACCTCATAAATGAGAGTTTGCATGTTAACTTCCATAAACCAAGTTTTGTTCCAACTGACTTAACTTTTCAATGAGGTCAATTTTACATCTTACAACTTGACCTCACATGACCGTTTGAACCTTAGGATTTGACCATTTGACCTCTCAACAAATGGAGGATGCCATTTTGCACCTGTGACCCAAAGTTTGGTTTAAAAATCCCTCAAGTATGTGGATATTTACAGGCAATGTTAACCCTTATTCACACATACAACACAACAGACTCAACAACAACAGTGGACCAAGTGATCCCATGTGTCTTCCTGCTTACACTTAACTGCATAAGGGGGGGGTCCTAGGGACCCATTTTTTTGTTTGGGGTTTTGTCAGCCGGCCGATTTTTACGCTGCCATATTTTGGTTTTATATTTTTGTATTCGTCTAACTTTTAGTTGCTCTTTGCATTTGTGCGCAAAACAAAAATTCAAATCATCGCATCGTTTTGCGTTCATTAGCATGGGTCCCTAGGAGCCCCCCTTATCACTAACAGAATCATGCCCATGACACAAATGAAAAATCTTATCATTTACTGTGATCTGATTTTCAATAATAAACACTATGACATAAACAAGTAAATAATTTAAAAATCTTGCAAAGTATAGTAGGCCATTCCCAGAGGTCAAAGGTCAAGGGCCACAGGGGGCCAAATGTTTAAAATATAGGGACACCTAAGACAAGAACCATAGAAGCCTCAGAGCCCAAATTGTGCAGGCTGATAGCCCTTGGACCCCTGATGTGCCTTTTGGGTATCTCGACCCCAGAGGTCAAAGGTCAAGGGCCACAGGGGGCCAAATGTTTAAAATATAGGGACACCTATCAAACTAGAGAACCATAGAAGCCTCAGAGCCCAAATTGTGCAGGCTGATAGCCCTTGGACCCCTGATGTGCCTTTTGGGTATCTCGACCCCAGAGGTCAAAGGTCAAGGGCCACAGGGGGCCAAATGTTTAAAATATAGGGACACCTAAGACAAGAACCATAGAAGCCTCAGAGCCCAAATTGTGCAGGCTGATAGCCCTTGGACCCCTGATGTGCCTTTTGGGTATCTCGACCCCAGAGGTCAAAGGTCAAGGGCCACAGGGGGCCAAATGTTTAAAATATAGGGACACCTATAACTAGAGAACCCTAGTAGCCTCAGAGCCCAAATTGTGCAGGCTGATAGCCCTTGGACCCCTGATGTGCCTTTTGGGTATCTCGACCCCAGAGGTCAAAGGTCAAGGGCCACAGGGGGCCAAATGTTTAAAATATAGGGACACCTAAGACAAGAACCATAGAAGCCTCAGAGCCCAAATTGTGCAGGCTGATAGCCCTTGGACCCCTGATGTGCCTTTTGGGTATCTCGACCCCAGAGGTCAAAGGTCAAGGGCCACAGGGGGCCAAATGTTTAAAATATAGGGACACCTAAGACAAGAACCATAGAAGCCTCAGAGCCCAAATTGTGCAGGCTGATAGCCCTTGGACCCCTGATGTGCCTTTTGGGTATCTCGACCCCAGAGGTCAAAGGTCAAGGGCCACAGGGGGCCAAATGTTTAAAATATAGGGACACCTAAGACAAGAACCATAGAAGCCTCAGAGCCCAAATTGTGCAGGCTGATAGCCCTTGGACCCCTGATGTGCCTTTTGGGTATCTCGACCCCAGAGGTCAAAGGTCAAGGGCCACAGGGGGCCAAATGTTTAAAATATAGGGACACCTAAGACAAGAACCATAGAAGCCTCAGAGCCCAAATTGTGCAGGCTGATAGCCCTTGGGCCCCTTATGTGCCTTTTGGGTAGCTCGACACCAGAGGTCAAAGGTCAAGGGCCACAGGGGGCCAAATGTTAAAATCTAAGGGTACCTATAACAGAGTAACCATCGTAGCCTCAAGCCCAAATTTGTGCGAGCTTGATAGCCCTTGGACCCCTGATGTGCCGTTTTGGTAGCCTCGATCCCAGGAGGTCGAGTTCAAGGGCTACAGGGGCAACCTTAAAATGTAGGGGGCCACCCATAACTCCAAGAAAACCACAGCATCATCAGTGCTCAAATCTTGCAGGCTGATAGCCCTTGGACCCCTGAATGTGCCTGTTGGGTTATCTCGAAATCCCAGAGGGTCAAAGGTCATGGGCTACAGGGGGCCAACGTTAAAATGTAGGGGGCCACATAACTCAAGAACCACAGCAGCATCAGGGCTCAAATTTGCAGCGGCTTATAGCCGTGGACGCCTGGTGTGCCTTTTGGGTATCTCGATCCCAGATGGTGGGAAGTTCAAGGGCTACAGGGGCAAACGTTAAAATGTAAGGGGCCACCGTAAGCAAGAACGAAAACAGCCTCAGGGCTCAAATCTTGCAGGCTAATAGTCCTTGGACCCTTGATGTGCGTTTTGGGTATCTCGACCCCAGATGTTTAAAGTTTCAAGGGCTACAGGAGCCCAAATGCTAAAATGTAGGGGCAACTCATAACTCAAGAAGCACAACAGCCTCAGAAGGCCCAACTGGTATACTGCCTAGCCCTGGCCTCTGATGCGATTTTGGGAATCTCACCACAGAACATATGCCAAGGCTACACGGGGCACATGCGAATTATACCCGTGTTGCTAACACAATGTGGCGTCTTTAGTGTTTAGTTTCCTTCTCGTGTGTAGCATTTCCGTTTTCATTAAGACGCTTACACGGAATCCATAAATCAAGAATCATAGCAGCCTCGGGGGCCCAAACTTAATAAGGCTTTATAGGCCTGGGTCCCTAATGTGCCTTTTGGGTATCTCGACCCAGAGGTCAAGGTCCAAGGCCTCAGGGGGCCAAAATGTTAAAATCTAGGAAATTTATAACTCAAGTTGCCACGGTAGCCTCAGGGCCCAAATTGTGCAGCCTTATAGCCCTTGGTCCCATGTGTGCCTTTTTGGTATCTCGTTTCCAGAGGTCAAAGTTCAAGCACTACAGGGGGCCAAACGTTTAAAATGTAGGGCCACCCATACACTCAAGAACCACAGCAGCCGCAGGGCTCAAATCTTGCAGGATGATAGCCGTGGACCCCTGATGTGCCTTTTGAGTTACCTCCCCCCAATTAGGTCCCCCCCCCACACACACAAACACGATATGATCATGCCGTAAGCACTCCATGGTCGCTTAGAAAAACGGTTGCCGCATTTGTTTGATTGAGTCCGGTGTTGACGTTTTGCGCTCTATATAGCTACCACCGAGTTAGCGAGAACCGGTTTTTTATATTACCATCTCGGACCACAGAATCTTACGGTCCACATGTCCACTATGTCACATGCGAATATACCCGTGTTTGCTAAACACAAATGTGGCGTTAGTTGCCTTTTTGTTTTCACTTTCAAGGGCATTTCTGTAGCCAAATACAAGGTAAGAAATCCATTGAGGGTATTATGCTATAGGAAATACACACTATGACAAAATTATTGATGCCCAAATTCTCGTTGCACCTGGAACCAAATTGCAAAACTTGAACCCAAAAAAACTCATTTTGATGCATTTTGACCACTACCATGACCTTGACTCATGCCCCTTAAAATGTCATGCTTTCCGTCTACCAACTGATCATTGCTACAAAGTTTGATTTGAATTGAATTTACATTGTAATAAGTTTCAAAGTGGGAAACTTGAACCAAATACATAAGTTATAAGGACTATAGAGGCTCCGCATCCTACACTGCAAAAACAAACTAGTGCACGAGATCCAGTACGATGCTTACTTCGGCATTTCTTAATATTTTTAAATAATTAAAACACGGAGGAAAGAAAACATGTTATCGCGCACTAGAACAATTATAAACATAACATAGCACTGGCACACACTGAGAAGAAAATTTGGGACACCATGCGCCTGTACAGGGACTCGACCCCCGGACCTCTCGCTTTCTATCTTCCTTGGCGAGTGCTCTACCACTGAAGCTATACAGACCATCCCTGATATACAGAGATTCGGTATGATTCATGGATAACGGTCGGGGTAACAACACAATGTATACAAGACTAATAGTGTACGAGATCGGAGTCGATGCGTAACCGCAGCCTAAACAATGTAGAAGTTATAAAGACTATTACATAACTTTAAAGGGGGATGGCCCGCTTAGGTTATGAATTTTTCATCGTGATAGATTGGCCTCACACTCCACAACCCCATCTGAAAGTTCTCGCGCCGATAGTTCATCCGTTTTATGCGAGAGCTAAAAACGTGATTTTGTAAGCCTCGTAGAGTACTGTGTAAAATATTGGTGGACCAAAATGGGGCACATTTTCGCTAATAACTTCCAAACCAAACATCCTTTGGCTCTAAGATTTCACAGGGTAAATGAGAAAAATAGTAGCTTGCTTCTGATACCAAAATGTTGACCACTTGCGGTAAAATCTGGGGCTTCTGGGGACGAGGCTATTAGCGATCGGGCCATGGACCTTTAAACAAAATTGCAAGGACACATTCAGAAACAATCCTGTACAAAGGTACATTAAAGCAACATCGACCATTGAAACAAATTCATACACTCTGCGTATTTACGCATATACAGCAGCAAATCAGTGAAGCCGTTAACAAAATACGCGAATGTAGCGCGAGTGGATCGTACTGCGTAATGTGCTTTCGAACGCGTACGCGTCGGGCAGGACTGATTTATTTTCTCAGTGGGTAATTTGTTTTAAATCTCTATGATAAATTATAGTTTTAAAACTGTTTATTCCTAATTAAGGTGAAAATCTTTTGTTTCTGTCGTGTATGAATTAGATTAATAACTGCGCATTTACTTTTGCTCGAAAAATTGGACAAATCAATGCACTTGCACTGAATTTTGATGCTTGTCCAATGCACTCACTCCTGCGGAGCTCGTGCATTAGACGCATCAAAATCTCAGTGCACGTGCATTGGTTTGTCCCATTTTTCTTGCAAGAAGTAAATGCGCAGTTATTAACCTATAATAAGCACAACTACACTAAAGCTTACATACCTTTGTTTGAGTCTTCTGAAGGACACATAAACATATTTTTTTTTTCTTAACAAAACGGATAATAAAAGAAAAATAATTGAGCCACATATTTTGTCAAACTTACTTCGTTCTGATGCAGTGTTCAAGAGGGGGTATCAGATCATGTTCATCATGAGGTGGACAAGACTGTGTTGTATCTGTTATTAGAAAAAGAGTAACTAGTACAAATCACAGCTGTTTGAAAGTCTCATTATTATGAGAAATCAAAATAAAACAAAAAATATCAACGGCGACATAGTTTTGACAACTGATTTGGATTATTTATTCCTCCTACTACATCTTGCGCAAATTTAATGAAATTTCATTGCGGGCAAATATGATTTTTATTCAAAATCTAGTTCTACACGTCTTTCTATGGGAAATGGACATATAGAAGGCGCTATATATCATAACCTTTGTAGGCCTATATCACTTGCGGATCCAGGGGGTGTTTTTGGGGCGCACACCCCTGGTAATTTGGCCAAAATCTTGTAAAATCAGCCAATTTTTTACCATAACTACCTTCCAGCACCCCGGTAATTTTGGCATTTTTCAGGGCATGGACCTGCCCCTGTATATATGGCAAGATTCCCGCAATGAAATTTTCTCTTTTTGAAGAGGTAATAGCTCTTGCATATCCCTACTTATATCTGTTGTCAAAATTGCAGTGTGTCGCCACCAAAGAGGTTCTATATAGATAGAGAGGCAAAACGTTACGTCATCTTTAGAAATTCATCGTCTCGCATGTTTTGCGGACCACAAAGAAAACATGAGTACCAACAATAGAAAGCAATGGCTGCCTCCGCTTCTTCCACATACTGTGGGTGCCGCTTGCATATACACTAATCGGTAGTGATACAAATTGATGTGTTAGAGGTGGCCAGGTGTAATAATAGTGCACCATGATCATTGTGCTCAGATACTTTTTTCTCATAATGCAATGCGCGCTTAGGTGAAAAGATGTATTCATTGAGGCGGTTTATTTAAATCAAGACGACTGATGTTCATTTCATTCGTTGTGTGGCCATGGGTAGGACAAAATTTAACCACCCAATAGCACCGAACATCCAACAACTGATATTTTGCCGGATTGTTTGTATCGAATTGACATTATGTGTGTATACAAGCACCCAAACTAATAATTATTCCGTGCAATATTCAAAATGCCAGCACAGACGACTGGTTTTGAATGGGCTTCACCCCCTTGGTCGCCACTGCTTAAAAGTGTTCTAAAAATAAAAGAAACAATTTGCACAGGGTTAAACAGTTGTGAAATGATCATTTTTATCAGTTTCAATTCTGAGAAGTGTTTTTACTCCATCTCCTATGGATGGGTTAAAGGGCAGTATTGTGTACCCCTCAACTTTCAGACAGACTGTAAGTAGTAAATCCAAAGTTTTAAATCCAGTTTTGTCCCCATAAACGGGGGTGGCCGGATTCACCTCACACTGGCAGCAACCGCCTTACTCGTTCCTTCCACTTCACCCGGAAAAGGTGAAAATAATTTTGTAGTATTGATCACCTGATAAATCATATTTGACTTATACTTTCAGCTGACATTTGTTACCACCACAAAAGTTCTTTATTATTATAAACTACTTATTACTGTCAGCAGAAACACTCTTACTTTCACTGCTAATTACCCAAATGATATCAATCAAATTTTATATATTTAAATCTCTTGAGTATTCCAAAGGGTAAATTTGTTAAAATTTGCACAAAAAGCACTAGAAACACACCTCCTTCACTTGGGACACAGCTGCTCCTGAAAATACAAACTTTTATCATTTACAGATTGAAAGTCTGGCAGACACGCTGTGCCAGCTCATATATGAGTGCCTCCTGTCCAGAACATACCTATACTTAGCTTGATTTCTTCTTGTTGTCGTGCCAACCCATCATAGTAGTAGAGGTCAAACCTCCTCTCTGCCCTCCAGTCGCTAAGGAGTTCCTTCCTGAGACAGAAGAGAACACTGAAATGGCTCTCACTACATACCACCCATATAGGCAACTTTGGTGTCTTGTAATTAATGCCAACCTATGAATTTAAAGTGGAGATAAAATAATTAAACTGTTAAGATAATTGTTCATTTTTTTAAAAATTGGCTTGCCTGTTACATTGGTTGCAAAAGGAACATTAATATTGTAAGAGAAGAAATATTATGTATTAATCTAGGTAGATAAATAATAAAATATGCCAAGTTTAAAGTTTTGACGATCTCCCTGGCCACTGTTGTTTTTGAGCAAGTAGGTAGCCCATGACATCCAGGATGCCAAACCGGTAGCTATTTATTGATTTTCATAAAATGCAACTTTAACCCTCATCTACTGGGGGAGGTCACCACCACCCCTTAAGGCTTTTTTTTTCGCCTTGCTAAAACCCCTTTTTTGTGCAAAATTATTTAATGTAATCGTCATGACCTTCTACGCCTCCTTTATGCAAAAACCAAACACCACGGGGTATTCGTAAGTCCATGCATACAACGATGAGTGTAATGAGGCTTTAACTGTTTTGTCACCATAAATATCCTTTCTTCAAGATGTTTTACATTTTACTCGCCTGAGGCTGTATTATTAGCTTCTAAAATCTAATCACAAATTTGATTCTTAAAATATAGCAAGATGTCAAAGACATTGTGACCTGCAAAACCACCTTGCATAAGATAAGGCATAAAAAAATTGTTTGTTGGCGTAACCGACCGACCCTAAAAACACCTGCCGACTGAAAAAAATTTATGCAATTGAGACAAATAAAAAAAAAAAAATATTCTGCCGACCGACCCATTATTTTCATCCACAATTAGAAAAAAAATATTTTTTTTACCAACACAAAGATGAAAAAATAACAAAACAAGACAACAAAGCAACTACAACAAGTAAAATAAAAGATCTTTGCTATGTCATTGAAAAAAGCTTTAAATAGAGCATCTTTTATTCATATTAGAGTAAAACATTGAGAAGATCTAAAAAAAAAAATTAAAAAAAACCCGACCCGACCGACTCGGATATTTTTCTCAGTTACACCAAACAAAACATATTTTTTATGCCTTACTAATAAATTTGTAACCAACCTTGCATGACCCATAGTGCTCAAACAGGGACAGCAGACCAATTCACTTTCTGCCATAATTCCTTTACATAGATTTCTCAGCACCACCAGAATCAAGTTCCATGATGTCATTGAATACATTAGATACAGCTTGCCTGTTAATATTAGGTTGACCATTTCCTGGACAGAGAAAAAATCTGAACATTGAGTAATTCCCAACTTCAAACAATCAGTTGATTAGAAGAGTTTGCACACAATTTATGGGGAATAAGAGCGGTGGAGAGAGGCAAAAGCAATTAGTTGAGCCACAAAGTGCCCAAATAATGACCAAATAAGAAAAGGTAATGATCCTACACTTTAATTACCAAAGAAAACAATCAAAATCTGTATAAACACTGCAAATTGATAACTAGAATTTTGCAGTCCCGGCTTTCACACTCGCTATATTCAAAGAATATAAGCTGTGGGCCGCCCAGCTATCTTACACTTGACCTCACATGACCTATGACCTTGGCATGTGACCTTGGACCTCTCAACCAAATGAGGGATCCCATATTTCCCCTTACCACTAAAGTTTGAACTTCAACTTTTCAAGTAGGTCAATTTAACATTTTAGCCTATTTTTCAAATTTGACCTCATCAACATTATGAGGGATTATCCATGGTGCACCTATGACTAGTGTCTACGCTACACCCTAATATCGTTATCTACGATTACAGATTTTAAAATTTCCAAAATCGTTCATCGATTCCCAATTTTTTCTGTGTAACTTTTTTCCGTTATCATCGCCGTTTTTGACAGCCATAAGCTGCCACAAAGTAGATTTAGGTAAACCACTAAAACGGTGAAATAGTTGTGAAATAGTAAGTTACGACCATACATAAGAAAAAAAAAAAAAAAAAAAACAGTCTCGTGTACATAAAATAATAGATTGATTGTTTCAGTTTCCGATTTAATTTTGCAACCGTTTGGCCATCATGTTTGAAAATTTTAAATTAATTCAAGTTTGGACCTCCTTGATATTATTTTAAAATTGGGTTCAAGATTATCAACCCCCTCATGGTGAACCCCGGAAACTGAACTTCATTATCAGGTTGAATGATAATCACCTGAGTCAACGCCTACATCGTTGTTCTCTTTTTATTCACTGTCCTTTTTAACCCTCGCGTTGTCTTTTTTTTATCGCACTTGTATTTTACATGCCCCATCAGAGACACAACCCTGATGTCTCCTGGAACATGTCCCTTATTAGGGCCAGGCCATGATACGGTGTCAAGTCGACGGCATCTCAGTGCTTCAACTGAAAGTGGAAGGTCTCACTAGGGAAAAAATCAGCAAACACCTTGGCACAAACGCTAAGTCACTGTGTTCTCCTCCAATAAGACCACACGCAACTAGTTCGGCTACACTCTAGCTGCACACACTGAGAGCACTACCCCTGGGATTGCCACCTTTGCAAGTAACTCAGCTCAATGGAAATTGCAATCTCACCTGCAGACTCCAACCTGAATGGGAAATGACCCAAATACTGGGTTTATGTCCCCAATGTCTACAAGTCCACCTAACCATCGGTTTCAAGCAGACTCTCTCCTATCCAGCTATGGTGCCCTTGCATTTGTGCTGGTGACTTTAACAGTCACAGCATTACCTGGGGTTTTACAGGAATACCAACCCTATTGAGCTACCCAAGGGAGGACTGGGTCGTGTTTTCCCACTATAAACATGTGCTCGGACCTAGGTCTGAGTCCAACATAGAAGGGGCTGGCCCAACCCACATGATTGCGCCTTCCCACTTTCGCGATATAGTACTCCATGTGTGCCACACGGCCGATGTAGTATCGGGCCCAACTACCCGATGTGTTCCTTACATCCGTTCCAAATAGTTTATTTGCATAAATAATTGATCTGCTCTGTTCATCCTGTTGATACTTGAATGGACACAAATAGGCTCTCTGAGGAAAATGTGATGTAAAACATGTTGACTGTCGAAAACATCGTTCCTACAATGGCTATCATTTTCTGATCCCATTTTGATAAATCGGCGTGATGCACGTGACCGTATCCATTTCAGATTCATCGTAAAACCGGAAGTCTCACATCTTGTTTACGTGTTAGGATGGCCGTAAGCCCCGCTGTTTTCACCGTGTCTTAATCGCTAACAAATCTCATCAATTATGTGTTATACAACTAGAGAAAAACTAATCGGAAGATGTGTAGATGTTCAGCAACAAGCTTGTTACGTGCTGCAAAAGTTGCAACAAGCTCACAATATGCGCGTCATTTTTCCATAAGGGTGTTACGAGTTATGGATGTCAGTTCAGCCGCTGTTTTCAACGCTGCTTCTTATCGCTAACAAAATTTTTTCGCCTCAAGATAGTGGTTTTTTTTTACAAATAGAGAACTATCAGGAAGAATTGTAGATTTTTTCAGGTGTATTTGTGGAATTCAATGTAGAAAAATAGGATTTTGTTTTGCGATAATTTCGTCCTTGTGGCTCCCGGGCCTTGCTCACAGCTAATGGCGTGGTTTTCCGCGTGATATGTGAGCGGGCCCACTTACGATTTACAAACGCGTTCCCACTGCATTTGGTACCACCTTCTAGTACCGAGACTACCTGAGGTGGTCTCGGACCCTATCTCGGATGTAGGTCCGTTCCACTTCAAACGTGTTCCACCTAGGCAAGGAAGTGGGCTCGATGTAGCCATCGAGTACCATTGTCCTGGTACCAAACACCATAGTGGGAACGCGCCCTGTGCTTCCAATCACGGTGTCCCACTTTTGCACTACAAACCCCTATCTGCTTTTTGAAAACATGGACCCATCTCTGTTTCACCGTACTGTGTTCTCGACCACTTTTCCCCCCCCGAAGTCCCACCACAGACCATCACTGATCACTCAGAAGAGCCCTCACTAAGCTTGTACCAACAAGCCAGTGAAAAGGTGGAACTTCCCCAAGGCAGATTGGGACCATTTTAAAGGATTAGCAAGCGATATGCGAGAGAATCTAAAAGTATGTGGAAATGCATTTTTAACTTTAAATCATGATAAGTGTGTATCTTCCACAACTGCTTATGTAGAAACAAACCCCAAATAGTGACAAAAAATTAAGTTTTTGAGAACGTTTGTCAAACCGTCTCCCGCAAAGAGACATACAGCGACGGCATCTCCCAAAATCTACACTAAACAGCTGTTGTGGTTTACACCATACAGAAAAAAGATCCATGATGTTGTGGTTTTGAAGGTCAAACTGTACTTAGCATGGAGCACAATATCACGTTTAACAATCTTTGATATTCACCGGGAAAGGCTTTCTTGCTCTAAGTCAGAATTTTGATAAGCACGTATAGAAAATTCGAATCCGATCAAAAGTAACCAGCACTGTCTTTAATACACGGATTCCAAGCCACCACTTGCAGGTTATTGTTCGCATATCCATGCCAGTAACAAAAATATAAAAATATGGATTTTGATGATTTTTTTCGATGTTGGGTTTAGCAAATCGCTGCTAATCCTTAAGAACCGTGGTGACTCAGAAGTGCCCCAACCTCCTACCCAACCTCCTCCAACCTGGACAATTCTTACACAGCACTGGTAAACCCTTTATTAATATAGCATAGAATGACCATCCCACGTGGCTGTCGTCGCAGTTTATATCCATCTGGGATGAGAAATGTGATACTCTATACAATGATGTCCTGAATTTGAACTCAGGGAGGAGAAGGTACATCCAAGGGCTTAAGGATCTGACAGACTGCTTGGATAGGAAACGCCATGAGCGCCGGAGGAGACGGTCCAAGGAATCAACTTCACTCACTCCAGCAGGAAGGCTATAAACCGCCTCACCGGCAGCCCCCCGATTTCAAACCATCAATATGTCAGTGATGCCAATTCAACGCTGAGCAACTCTCGCGACATGGTCCCTTTCAAGAACATGATTAAGATAACCACACACTCTGTTAAAAAAGAGATCACCAAACTTTGTTGAGCCCCGGTGTGGACGGGTCACTCTCAACATCCTTCTCACAAAATGAGCTTACCTCTGCTATCAGCCACTAAAGAGTGGAAAGGCATGGGGCCTAATACGGGGGGGCCTGATAACAAACGCAGAGTTCTGATGCATTGCAGCCCCAAGGATGTCTTGAATGGCTCCCAGGAGTTCTAAACATGCTGCCTTACCAAACCAGTCCTTGCCCAAAATCTGGAAGAGGGCTACCATCATCGCCACTCCCCAAACCAAACAAGATCGACCAACTCTAAAGGAACGACCGACCAATCCCAATATCATACTGGTGTTTCCTTCAAAAAAAACTCCTTGAAGAGATGATCCTGGCCGGGATGGAGCCTGTCGCGAACCCCATCTGCCTGACGAAACAAGCAGAGCCCCCCCCCCACCACCGCTGCCTCGATTTTATACATTACATCTACTCACCTCG
This sequence comes from Ophioderma brevispina, assembly GCA_023653785.1. NCBI lineage: Eukaryota > Metazoa > Echinodermata > Ophiuroidea > Amphilepidida > Ophiodermatidae > Ophioderma > Ophioderma brevispina. The sequence goes on along the minus strand of JAMKCH010006537.1, from coordinate 13,168 downwards.
CTACCCACACTCCCTCCATTTTCTCCCTCCATTTCCACCCCTTTCCGTATTCTCAACCTCTTCTCCTCCATACTGCCTTCCCAACCCCCTTTTCCTAGTACACCTTTTGCTCCTCGACCATCACTCCTGCACTTATTGATCGCACGCATCTTGCTCAATTTTCACATTTATTCGTATTCCCCTCCCGTCAATCATCCTGTCTTCTCATTTCGCCGTGAGCACTGTCCACCAGATTGTAAACTCCCAAATGATATTGAGAAAGCTTTGAAACCGTTGTAAGGCGGCGTCATCATCTTGGTGGACCGTACTGCAGCATACAACACAGTGTGGGCCAGGCTGGACACTCAAGCTTCTCAGGAACATCCCGGATCGTCACCTTGTTTACAATTATATGTAACATACTTCCCAAACCGTTAGTTTCTTCTCAAACCAGATGAGGGCTGAGGAGGTATCTGTGTCGTCGAGGAATGGAGTACCCTAAGGATCTGTACTGGCTCCCATGTGTTCAAACTGTATATCAGCGATTACCTCAAAACAATCTAGACAATATGGCTAAGCCGACGACCTTGCCCTTATCCACTCGGGCAGCAACTGCACAGAAGTAGAAAGTACACTTCTGCAAATATGGCTACTTGCAGCAATCTCAAGGCTGGAGACTGAGCGGAGTGAAGCCAAGACCACCACTACTCTTCATCTCAAACCACAGAGGCTATCATCGCCAGACTTCAATCCAACCTCAATGGAGCGACCTCTGCCATATAATCCTACGCCAACCTATATGGGTGTGAAAACTGTGACCGGCAGCTTAACTTACCGGCAGCACCTTGAGTCTGTATGCGCCAAGTTATCTTTAGGAATAACCTCTGTGTCGACTTGCTGGATCCTCATGGGCTGCCCCGCCCAACGACTCTACGACCACCGCCTTGCTCTGGTCTACAGCGCTGCTGAAATGCGCTCCAGCATGGTGCAACAGCTCTCACACAAAGAAGTGGACCTAAGTACTCAACGAGACCTGAGAACCATCACTGGCTGCCTCGTCCTACTCCATCTGAGTTCTACCAGTGCTTTCAGGAATAGCACCTGCAGTGCTTCGGAGAGAACACACACGACACACAAATTAGTGAATAAGGCCCTGCTGGAAAACAAGCACATGCTGCATAAACACTTTTCAAAGAATCACACCAGTTCGGCAGACAGAGGAGCGCTCTCGTCAACCTTTCTGTCGGACATGCTTGATGAAAACTCTCAGTTCCCATTCAAAATCTTACAGACATGGAATACTGTCTGGCAAGATACTCCAAGACCAGACCAACTCACTATTAAGTGGTCACCTTAAACCGGATTCGCCCACAGGAGTCGGTCGCTTCAAAAGCAATATGCACTGATGGGGCTGTGACCATCTCCAGGCCTGCCAAGGTGGTTTCCATCAAAGACTGTGAAAGGCCACCTTTCGTTCCCACCTAGTGGACATGGCTCTCAAACCCCAACAAGTAAACAGTGGCTAGCTCCATCGTTTTACAAAAACAATTAGCTTGCTGCCACATACGCAAGAAAAAGAAGAATTAATCAGTATAGAAAATCGGTAAAAAATGAGAATTTTTGCAAACCGATAATATCAGTTATTTCTCACCTATGACACAGTTTGGTTCCAATTGAATTTTCAATGAAGTCAATTTAAAAAATACACGTCGCGGTTCTCGAAACCGCTAAATCCCCCGGAGGGAGCGGGTTTACAAATTTTTAAATAATCAAGCTGAAAATACCCCCTTAAAACCAAAAAATCCCCTTTTTAAACCCCAAAACAACCCCCTAAACCTGGGCAACCACCCTTAAAAACTCGGCAAACCCACCTTAAACCAACAACAACCCCACTTAAGCCCAGACAAACCCCCCCTTAAACCCGGGACAACCCTTTAAACCTGGAAAACCCACCTTAAACCCCAAACAATCCCCTTAAGCCGGACAACCCACCTTAAAACATTGAATCAGCATGAGGTACATGATTCCCCACCACGCCATTCAAGTTTCATCAAATCGGACTTATGGATCTTCAGATATAGTTTGTTCACAAGTTTGTTGGTGAAAAATACCCCAAATTTAGCACATAAAATGCAAAATTAGCTTATTTAAGTAGCCATACATGCGCCACAAAACCTAGTCAGAGCGAGAGAAATGATTCCCCACCCCCTTCCACCAAGTTTCATTTCAAAATCGGACTTGTGGATCTTCGATAGTTTGTTCACACGCTTTTGGGTAAAAATTACCCCAAATTAACTCACCAATTATGCAAACTTAGGTACATATTTTAGCAGATTCACGCCCATAAGCTAATCAGATGATGGGCATGGCAGTCCGATCCTTACCCCCAACCAAGTACATCACACAAACTGTATGGGTCTACATGTTATGCGTTCACACAGATGTGTTGGACGCCGCCGCAGCCGCCTGACGGATAGCATTAATCCCCCTTCTGCTTGTCAAGCCCGGGGGGATAAAAAAAAAAATTAACCATTGTGACACAAACATTACACACCATACATACACACATAACACACGCACCAGGATTGCTAAGTGTGCACAAATGCAGCTCTCAAACTTTTTAGCCATGCGACTCGTGCTTACCATGCGATATGAAAATCCAGGAAAAAAAAAGAATGCCTACTCTTAGGGATGCGCGCATGTTGGACGAAGGCCTAAATAAAAACACGGACCACATTGACTGTTTGGCATTCAAAAATGGAATTCATCTTGACCAAACGTCTAAAAACAAAAACTTCAAAGTGAAAAAATAGGGTCTCGGAAAACTAAAGCTTTTCACCCCAATTTACGAACTGGGAAATGAATTTTGGGTCAATTTGAGGCTGTGGAGCTTAAATAAAGAAAGACTCCAGAGAGAAAAAGGTTCACAGAAGGATTTGGGTGTAAATCGGGTGTAAATGTGTTAATAACTTGGAACTGGGGACGAAAATAGATCGATGTCGCATCATATTGCTGGTCTCAAAAGTGGATGACTCGAACTTGGCAACTTCAAAAAAAAATATATGTTCCTCGGAACGTTGGTCACCTGCCATAGCAGTTTACCAAACGGGGATTGAATTCAGATAGGGGTCATCAGAGGTCAACCTGTTGACAACTCATATGAGCCTTGCGCAGAAGCTAGACCAAGTATGAAAGTTAATCAGTGAAAACACATGGTGGAAAGGTGTACAGACATGTTGATCAAGATGGGTCCAAATTCAGAGGGGTCATCGAGCGTTACCTGTGTACACCAAATCTGAGCCTTGGACCATGGTTGGTTATGGGACCAAGTATGAAGCTTATTGTTGACTACATGTATGAGAAATGAAAAATTGTTACCTTGTGTGATATGGATGAAATTGGTTTCGAAGGTCAATGAGCGGTCATCAAAGAAATATAAATATAATAATAATCAGGTTTTTTTATTACGGTGTTTATCACTGTAAACAGGCTCAAAGCGATGTTGCCTATTATTATTACACCCCCATCAGGCAACGTCCACAATCATTTCGCTTCATCTAGGTGGCTGCTGGCCAAGGCGCACATCCCTATCAGCACTTAGATTGTAATATCCCCCATCACCACGACAGCTCCCCAGATTTCGCTTTTGAGATTAAGTATCTTAACCAGGGACACAAACATGTGGCCACGGCGGGCTCGAACTCACGCCCTAATGTCACGAGTCCTGCACTTTTCACTGGACCACACGCGCCTCTCGCAATATGCGTTACATCATCTGAGTTACATCCCGCCTTACTAAGTCTTGACCAGTGTTTTTTTAGTAACTTCGGTGGGACGTATAGCATTATTAATGTAGCCAAAGAATGTACACACAATGGCCAAAGGTATGGCCAACATGCGAAAAACGAAATTCATAATCACGAATTGATTTCAAATTATTACCATGGATTCGGGACCCACACATCACGTATTGAACGTCAAAGTTGTGTTTCAGACAGATGTATTCCTCAAATCCAGAGAGCAAAAAAAACGTTGATTTGATTGTAATGTCCTAAATATGGGGAAAAGGAAATGCAACGATAACTTACCGATTGCACTCCAGAAGGAATACATGCACAGAAAAAAAGAGATGGCTTCAAAATAGCCCCTAATCATTTGTTATTGGTTCGTTAGGGTTTTTACGTAAATGTTTACCAACGGAAAATTGGAATGGGTGTTTGGACCGGAAAGATATAAGGTCAATGGAAGACCGTGTTCTTTTCAAATTCGGAATTCTGAGACATCCGAAATTCCATTCGAATGATTAATCCGTGTTTTACGTAAATCATGCCTAATTACACCGTTTCACTTGCCATGACAAACATAACAATATCAACATGCGCTTAAAAAGTTTGTTTTTCAGTTATCACTGACATTTTTCTTTGCCATTAAATTCCCAGAGTCCAACCCGATCGACGGGCTCCCATCTTTTATTGACGTTATCTCATTCCCGGGTCCACAACCACTTTCGATTTTCGCCCTTACTTTACAGTAGACCCTAACAAACCCTACAGTTTATTTAGGCGACTTTTTGCGCCGATTTTGACCAGCCTGTGCCCCGTATTCCTTCTGGAGGGACAATCGCAAGTTATCGTTAGCCCGCTCCCTTTAACCCGCCATATTTACGGAATCATGAACAATCAATTTAAACATTTTTCGCGCTATTTGATTCTGAAAAACAGCACCTGTTTAAGAATCATAACTTTGAACAATAAATACATTATGTGTGTGAGAAATCCTTGATACCATTTTAAAAACCATTTTTCAAAGTAAATGTTTTTTCTGAATGTTGCAATTACTTTGGGCATTGTTGTAGTTTGTAGATTTTCAACAAAATGGGGTCAAAGGCACAAAAGGGGTTCTCAGAGTCCTTGTTTACACCACATAGAGCCTTGGGCCAGTGGGTTTCTGATCAAGTATAAAGTTAAATATGTTGAGGAAATAGCAATTGTTAACCTTGTTTACGGCAAGGCCCACTTGGAAAAAGACATCCCTATGCGTCTTCCTACTATTGCCAGGCGACACAAAAATGAGGACTAAAACAGATTATATGGAAGTGAGTGTTTATACACGGTACCTAGGTTACCGAAACAAAAATGTTTTTTCTTCACAACATGATGTCCTCTTTTCTGGTTTGGTGCAATACATGCCATTTCTACTAGAAACCCTTCTTATTTTTTCCTCGCGACTCCCTCTAAGAACTGGCAAAAATTTCAAAATTTTTAGCCATGGCGTAAAAATGGTAAAATTTTGTGGAGGAAAAGTACGGGCCTTAAGAAACTGAACATATTGAAAAGTGGGTCTAAAGAAAGAGGGGGGGTGAACTGGGGGGTCTCGACCACCACAATAAGCTGTGCCACCATTTTAAGTCAGCCCCCCCCCCACCTCATCATCTAAAGCAAAACTGCAGAGGGTGGAGTTGACCCACATTTGCAGTGAAAAATGTGTTCACAAGTCAGTACAAAAATCACACGGTAAAAACTAGTAAACATAAAAAAAAAAAAGTTCTCCCAATTTCCCTTATCCCAAAACCAAGAAACATGCTTATTACATAATTTATCCACTTTTTGGGCCAATTTGAATTTTGTCCCTTGTTTTAAAAAAAAAGCAAAACAATCCATCAAAATTGTAAACAAAGGAAAGACTAAAATGCAAATTTTTAAAACCTTGAGCAAAGGGAAGCTGGAGACTTTGCCTTTTTCTTGCTGTTTTTTTTGTCAGTATAAATACTTTGGAGCCCTGGTACCTACAAAATTATGTTCATATACTGTGAAATGTTGTGACCTATATGAAGAGGGTTTCCACAGTGCTTTTATTTCACATGTTATCTGAGTTTATATACATCATAGATAGATCCTTGTCATCTGTTTGGTTTTAAATGAAAGTCGTATGAACATGATTAGTTTCACTATTTTTGAATAAAACAGTAAGTACCTTTCTTGCTGGTATAGTGCCTTTGTTGCCCAGATAGGAAGTTTTTGCTAGCAGGGGACTGTAGTGAAAGCGTGGCGCTTCCGGTATAAAATTTGAATTTGGGCACCACAAGTACTTAGGCATTGATAAACAATAAAATGATGAAGCACTTGCAACCCCCTCCTTAATGGACCCCAGCTTCGGGTTTCAAGGGTATAAGGGGTCAAAAATTTACAATGTTCCGATTGTGTTGAAAAGTTACCACCATGCTGTAGGTTCTAGTTACAAGGATTTCCAAAAAAAAAAGGAATAGTTGTACCACTATCTATGGGCTCATGTTTGAGTGTATTGGGTAAAAACTGTAAAAAATAGAGAAAAAGGTAATTTGGTGTGTTACCTGGGTCAAAAATTAAAAGTTGCTTTGATTCAGTCATATGTGGTAGCAAATTGTTTCCCTAGCTTAAAGGATTGAAATATAAGGATTAATTTGCCTATCTGTATGTTAGTTTTCAAGGTTATCCAAACAAACTAGGTCACAGGTTAAATAGAATCCAATAGCTGCCAATATAGCTGTTGAATTTATTCTCCATTTTGTTAAATAACTAAACACTCTAAAGATAGGTCAAAACTATTCCTATATTTCATTTTATGAGCGAACCAACAACTGAACCACGTTTTACGAAAATTGGAGCAACGTTTAATTTTTTACCCCTATGCCACACACCAGATTTGACTTTTTCACCCTTTTAACAGTCTTACAGTCTTTACCCTATTCCCAAAACTATAAGCCATAGGTAGTAAAAAATCTATACCTTTTGATCCTTGTAACCAGACAAAACATCATGGTGTGCTTTTTAACACAATCGGAAATTTAAAAATTTTTTACCCTGCGTAACCTTGACTCCAAAGGGGTTGTGACCAAGTGCATTCCATATTTTTGTTGTTATCAATGTTATAAAGTACTGTGATACCAAATCAGTTTTATCCAGATTGCACACTCACATGAGATTGTACACTACAGTCCCCCACTATACCTGGTATAGTAATTTTTTTGACCGGTATAGTATCCGGCAGCGGGAAGCCTCTGATTTTGCCATGAGATCAAAATCTCTTGTAAAAAAAAAAAAAGATTTTTTTCCAGCTGATTATATTCTTCCGAAAGGGTATACAATGGAACCCAAGGGGGTGTAAAATTGAACCCTTGGGCAATTTGAGAAAATTCCAAGATGCGCTCATTGGGGCTGTTTAAAACTCTAAAATTGCATTTTACACAGATAGGCCAACCCAAAAAATGCAAGGTAGGTAATTAGTGTTTTTGTGCTAATTTGGGATGGTTTGGGTAGGAAAACTTATAAAATGCAAAATGTATTATTTAGAGTAATGCTTGAATAATTAGTTGAAATCCAAGATGGCCTCCATTTTGAAGTAGGAAAATCAACAAAATGCACAGTTCATTGGAGTGCAACCCAAAATACAAGTCCTACAAGGTAAGTTGACTATTATTTCCCTTGCCATAATATGTATGGAAATATAAAAACTAAATTTTAATTGTCACATTGGTTAATAAAAGAGATTCAAGATGGCCGCCGCTGATGTTTTTAAAGGCTGATTGAGTTTCGTAAAATACTTTACCTCCAATCAATGATAACTGAGGCAAAGAGCAATTTCTTACACATATCGTAGGGGGGTGTATTTTTAAGCACTAGGACACTATAGCCCTAGTAATACCCATTTGTCTGTAGAGTATAAGTACCGGTGTGGAAGCAGAATAGTCCGGTGGGGAGCCACAGGCCGGGGCTCCCTAGACGATAACGGAATAAAGGTGAAACTAATGTTGCGTAACGAGTCAACTGAATCGACTTGCTCTATTGTTTACCATGGTTCCAGGGAACATGGTACGCCGGACAATGGTTACTTCTACAAGGTAATACTTAGGTTCAAATTTGATAAGCCAACCAGATCAATGGCAAACCTATACTTGACATTATTGTCCATTAATAGTTTATCATTCTTGTCCGGTTTCTTATTCCGCTTGGTTACTTATTTTGTTTTCTCATTTCGGACATCCGCTTCTCCTGGTATAACAGAAGGGAAAAGTCATATTGGCAGAGACACCATCACACATGTGATCCACATGGTGCCCAACTCCACATGAGCAGTTACCTCCACATGAGCACTAATCAACTTCAATAATTCATTAGGGGCTGTCGACCTGTCGACCCGGGCTCCAAGGGGACCTTCACAAGGGTTCGTGAAGGTGGCGTAGCGGAGTCATCTTCGTCTATTTAGCGACTGGCTAACGGGTTGGCACCCTCCGCGCAGAGGCTCCAGGCCTTTATAAGAGGAGGTACTAGATCCTGATAAAGTTCACTCGGTTTCATTAACCTCGACAAGTCAATCCTCTCACTCTCTCAGAGCCCCCAGTTTATGGGAGCGAGACTGGATTTTTTGTCAAAGGTGAGGCTTCTGCAGAAAGGAGTAGCTCGGTGTTGGCGTGTGCCGAGCAATCTTGGAGAGAAGGTCGGGGTTCCAGGCCAGGCTAATGGCTTCTGGACTTCTGGCCAGCCTCATTGGGATGTCCGTACTGCAGATTACGCACGAGGGGTATCCAGATCAACATGCTCAGGTACTTCCGGACCCTGTACCACCCAATATCCATCCGATTTCCAGTGCCCTGGAAGCTGGTTCCCGAACCTTTCAGTTGGGGGACACAATCCACGCAAGTGGAGGGGGTGGGAGCCCCCTTAGGAAACTAACACCCTCGTGACGCTGACAACTATGCGTCGTGAGAGCCCACCTGAGGTCCCACAAAGTGTAGGGCCGTTGGTCGCCCTAGAAGACCGTCCTCTCCCGGAAAGGGCACGGCATGACGGCGGCCACGAAGGTAAGGGTCGTCAGTGGATGGCACCTCCTGCCGCGTCAATTTTCAGAGCTACAGAGTCCCCAGTGGGGACCTATTCGCTCCACTGGGGAATCCACCAGTTCCGGCGTTACTACTCATGAGTCCAGATCCACAGAGCCGTGGGGTCGGATGTGATGGTGGCATCAGTTGCAGCTATGTACCCTCACCCTCCCATTGCGATGATTGACGAGAGTCCTCGAGAAGTTAGTCGGTCCGACAATGCCTGGTTCTGTTGATGGCCCCATTGTGGGCCGGCTCAGCTTTGGTTTCCACGGCTTCTAGAACTGCTAGGGGGGGACTAGTGGATGATAGTAGCGATCCCTCCAGCCGACGCGTCTGTCCCGGAGCGTACCATCTGCGCTCTCAATTTGACTGTCTGGCGCATTTCCCCCAACAATACACTCAGGCGGGGACTTTTTGAACAGGCGGCCGCGCTCGCCTGCTCAGGCAACAAGGAACGTCAAGAGAGAATCTCATGGATTTCTTTTCGACTTGCAGGGTCTATGATGGTGCGACAATCGAGAGATTGATCTGCTGTCGGCGTCTGTAGGGCAGTCGGGGAGTCCTAACCGAAAAATTTTCTTGCGGGGTTTGGGAGTCCCAAACAGTCAAAGTGCTACCGACCGCCCGATGTGGGGCGCTTCCATCGGGCTTCATAAGGACAGCCACAGAGTAGTCTCTAATAGCCCAATCATAATGAATCTGCTGAAGGGCGTGTTTCGGTTCGTCCCCCAGGTGCGTTCCCTTGTTTTCCGGAAGGTGGGATCTGCTTGATAGTGCTCCAGGTTTTAGAGGGAATTCGACCACTGCAGAGGGCAAGTCTCCGGACTAGGAAGACGGACTTATGGTGGCATCGCTTCCGGGGGCGATGGGGTCTGAAATTAACCCATACCGTGGTCCATTGAGCCTCGGCTCACCTGCGGTGCTCGAAGGACGGCGTGTCCATCCCCACGCTAAGACTCAGACTCTGTCTTTCACACCGTGCCCAGTTTTCTCCCGGACCTGGCCTTGGCTGCGGGCGGTAGAAAGAAAGGAAAGAAACCCTGGTGCACGGTTCAGGGCACTAAAATGGTAAAACTCAAACATCTTGAAGGGCTCCGGAAGACAATACAGCTTTTCATCTAAACCGCCCCCAACCCAATAGGGTCCAGTAGCGAAGGGGACAAAAAAGCCGCTGGTTTGCCTCAACCATCCGTAAGCGCACACCGAAAACATCCACAATCAGTTCGTCGGCTCTCGGGTTAGGTTAAACAGCTACAAAAAGCATTTGGTTGCCCCGTTCTGTTAACAAAACTGCAAATATTAGGGATTTTTATGGCACACGGCAGCATCTGGGATTTTTCTCATTGCCTAAGGGTGACAAATTTACATCCATCTTAATTTTATAGTATACCTATTAGAGATATTAATCAGATGAGAAAAAATGATACAACGTGTATTTTGGGTTGATCTTACTGTGAAAGTGCATTTTAGGGGTTTTTCTGCTTTTAAATGGCGGCCGGCCATCTGGGATTTCTCAAATTAATCAAGCGTGGGCCTTCAAGGATACATTAAATTACATTTCCTACTCAAAACATGAGTGATTATTAAAAACAACAAACAATTACCAAGCATTTTTGGGGAGTCCTTGTCCATGGAAAATGCATTTGTGGGGTTTTGTACATAATGCGGCCATCTTGGATTTCTCAAATTGCCCAAGGGTGGCAAATTTACACCCACCTGGATTCCATTTTTATACCTTTCAAAGAGATATAATCAGAGGAGAAAAAAAAACTTAGCAGAGGGATTTTCATCTACTCCTACTCCGCTGCTGGACTAGTAGTTTTCTGCCAAGCTGTAATTCATTATAAAGCAAAACAAAGATCTATCTTTAAGGTTACATAAAAAAAATAACTGCCCCTTTATTCAGGCCATAGTCAAAAAACTTACGAACCACTCTGGGGAATCGCGAGCCGCCTATTTTCCCCCAGCTCCGCTTCGGGAAAAAATAGTCGGTTCGAGATTACCTCGAGTCAATAGTATTGACTATGTCCCTAGGGGCAGGGCAGTTTCACTATTTGGATTACTATCTCAACCTGAGTGCAATATCATGAGATCCCTGAGTCTATTGGTAGGCTTCATCCATTCTTCTATACTCTAAACAATACACCACCAACAAATAAAATCGTTTACTAAATATTCTCTTTCAATATTATAACAGAATCATTATGTCAATAAGGACATGGGCTGATGGGTTTTTACAATTTGCGTGGAAAGATATACCTTGAAACTACATGTAAAAGCAAAGTGTTTACATTCACAGTTAGATTTGGATATCTGGGATTGAAAAAGGTTTTATTGTGAGCAGTCAAGTAATACCAAGCCCCATATGGGTAGAGTCAAAAAAATAATTTGTCTATACATGACGTCACACTTTTTTAAAAAAGCGCTGGCTCAATAACCCCCTTTCAAAGAAAACGGACGTTGATGGCAGTGCAGTTACATATTTAGATGTCCTTTAGCAGGCATAGTAGGTTTAATGACTTCTTGATCACTTATTTAATCTTCTTACCCATCTATTGTTCTTGACAAGATAACTGAATACCGAAGTAAGTAAGATGCATCACTCATTGATGGCATCTTCAACACACACCAATAGGGCAGTGAGCAAAATCCTCCAGAGTCTCCTACTCTTGAAAATTAATTAATACAACTCCAATAACAGAAGGAAAACTGTTGTCCATCATCAGCCAACATTGATAAAAAGTCAAGTGGCATTTCCCTTTTATAGCGTACTTCATAAAAAATACATCAGTCATCGGACCGCTTGTGTCGCCAGCCGTCACGGTTTGTGAAGTATAGGGCCTACATGAACTTGACCTTGATATGTGACCTTAGACTCATAAACAAATGAGGTTTGCATGTAAATCCATAAACCACTTCACTTTTCAATTGAAGGTCAATTTTACATTTTCAACTATCTTACAATGTAAACCTCAAATGACCGTTGACCTTGTTATGTGACCTTGGACCTCTCAACAAATGAGGGATCACATGTTTTTTTTTTTTTACACCTATGATCAGTTTAGTTTAAATCCATCAAAGTATGTGGATATGGCAGGCAAATAATAACCATTCTTCCCATACAACAACAACAGACATCACAACAACAGTGGACAAATGATCCCTATGTGTCTTCCTGCATTAGGACAGGCGACACAAAATACAGTGTTCACCAAATGCAGCTTCATCGGCAATCGCGGTTTGTGATGGGAACAAAGGTCAAATCAGTCACCAATTGGTCACATGAGGGAATCAACAAGGGTTGAATATCCCAGATTTTAATCGTGATATTATGCACCATAAGTGCACAATTTGGAACCTCAACACAAACATTATTGGTCTTTGTTGATTCTGTTAATGGTGTAAACCACAATCCATTTATTAGTGTGAACTTGAGACGTCATCACTGTATGTCTATTGCGGGAGATGGTACGACAAATTGATAGACAAAAATCCAAACAAGCACCTCTAACCCTAACTGCTTTTGTTTCTAGCCTATTCCAGAGAGGAAAGGGAGGGGTAAAGAGGATAGAGCTAAAAAACTGACGTCCCTGGCGGATTTGAACCAGGGGCCTCGGCTAAACCATTCATAGACCAGGCATGGCAAGGCACAAGGGAGTCGCTGGCACGGCAGCGATTTCGTGCCCATAGAGTGTTGGTGCGATGATCGTTCATCGATCTTTTGGACTTAGTGCATTTATCTCAGCTCATTGAGCTTATTGGTGTTTTATGGTGTAAGGGTTAAAAAGTAGGTATATGCGACTGTACACCCTTATTCATGATGATACCACTAGAGCTAGTAAACCTCATTCCCTTGGCACAGTCAGTAGGGGTTTTTGGGTATGATATATGATTACAAAGAGCACACAAAGGTCAGTCATGTCTATGTATGTACAAGTACAGCCCACTGAACTGTGTCCTGGTAGATGAGCTTATTGGAACTCATAGTGATACAAATTTCAACAAGGCACTCAGAACAACACAAGTGTCGCATGGTTGCATATCACGTGCTTTCTTGATGAAGTTGGCATGATGATTAGAAAGCGTACAAAAACACAATGAATATGCAAATGAAGCAGCCAAAAGCTACAACATGATATGTGGCACCTCACTCTATCAGCCTCAAGTTTGAAGTAAATCAGGCACAGCGTTATCCAGACAGAGAATTTTAAAAAAGGTAACCGAAATGTCTGAAAATATGAAAATAAGACTAATAAATGATGAATATGCAAATAATGCAGCCAAAAGCATACTGAATTGGCAGCACCTCATCTATATCCTATCAAGTTTGAA
>JAMKCH010006536.1:0-32781 GCA_023653785.1 Ophioderma brevispina | reverse complement strand
TTTACATGCATTCAGCAAATAAAAAAAACTGAATAGAATTTTGCGGTTCTCGGCTTTCGAGCTCATATATTAAATATAAGCTGTGGGCCGCTCCATAAAAAAATTTAAAATTTTAGTGACACAACACACATTACATACACGCACAATGGATTGCAAAGGTGGTCTGCCAGCTTGCTGGCGCCCACAAAAACACTAAGTAACGGTCGGGTTGGGGCCGGTAGAGCAGAACAGGTGCTTCCCCTTTTGTCACTACAGTCATCACAAAATACCTGAATGGTATTTGTCTTGCGTGTTGAGTGTGATGTGACATAAAAACAAACAAGGAAATGATTTTAATACTCCCATTTTTTATCATGCAGATGCACACTTCAAAATTAAACGGTTTAAGAAGTAGTATCCATCAAAGGTATCAAAACAACTATGCAGTGTGCCCCCAACAAGATTTCTACTTCATAGATTTTAGGTTTGAATTTACAAGCAAAGCACATCGCAGTATGCTTAAATATTTATGAAGTGTGGACTTGTAAAACTTTCGCTGCAATGGGAACAAAAATCTGCTTCTTGATGCTTCTTCGCGTACAAGGACATCACTGTCTAAAGGTGAATTTCATGGATTTCGCACCTTTGTTCTATGAATGGTTCAACTATATTATCCTTCAGAAAAAGCTTATTCACCAAAATTTGAGTTGATCCCGATCTGCGGTTTGTGTATGAGCAAATGGCTTGGTTCCACAGTCCATAGGACACGGTGCTTCATTTCTGTCCGTTTGCGAATTTCTTACGGACACGACCAAATTTGCACCGTAAAGGATTTGGACACACGGATTACAAAGGCTAACAGTTCAGATGATATAAAAATCTCAACATTTTTGAGGTACGTTGGCGGACGAGGTTGTGGATCATGAAATGCCCCTTTAATCACTTCCACCTGCATTAAGCACATTTTTTCTGAAAGCAATGGTATGCCAATTCAAAGGCAACACACTCACAGTGTGTGCTTTCAAAATCTGCCGTAAAGAAATTTGACACAGTTCACTATCTCATAGGGTCTCATTCTATGCATGTCAATCTCAAACTTTTAAATGAATTATTGGCATGAATCTATCAGCACAATATAATGAAAATCCCCTAAAGAAGAACCAGATGTTTTCATGGTTATTGGAGTTGTCCCTTGCGAAGAAAACACCATTTTTCATGTGCATAAGTTTTTGTAGCAGTAGAAAACTAAGGAAGCCACCATGTTTACTTATTACGCTATCATTCTGCCACCAAGCCGTTGAACTTTGCTCGATTATACTTTATGTACTCACAAAAGTTTGCAAGGATGAGCTTGGGAAGCATGGCTGAAGTCTGGTGACAGAGTTTCGCTTGGCTTCGTTTTGCGTATTGCATGCGGCATGGTAAATATAGCACAGGGAATTATAAAGAGTGGCAGCTTTCCTGATTGCTGACCGGCGTGTAATTGGCGGAAATTATAAATAAATCTGGATTTTTTGCAAGGATGGAAATACGTTCCAATGACCATGAAAACCATTGGTACGTCGTATTTAGGGGGGTGGATATTTCATAGATTCGTGCCAATAAATTCCTTTGTCACATTTGCTTAAGGAGACTCAGAGATTCCCGGCGAGGGCGAGGGGCGCCCAAAGAAATTGTGTTTTTGCATTTACCTATATGCTTGTCCATATTCTAATCCACACTGTGTGAAATAGCTAAGATTCAAATCGAAGTCCTTATAAGAAAATCAAACTTCTGTTTTAAATTTCCAGATTCCGGAATTTTGTTATAACGGTATCCTATGGACTGTGTTATACTACACATCAATGTTTGCCTGCATGGCAGACGACCAAATCGATTCATCTCAAATTTTGGAATTGGATATTTTAGGGACTATCTTCAGTTCCAGTGACTATTTTTAATAAATAGACAAAAAAATGATATTTACCATGTAAATCTCTGCAGTCAGACTTATCGGCTCCACAAAGATAGGTTCTGGGATATCAATTGCGAAGTAGATGGGTCTATATCTTTGTACCCATCACAGTAACGTCACCCTCCTTATTGCACCCTTCTAGAGTATAAAATGAGCCAATAAAATTTTTTTTGCCACGATGTGGTCTTGAGACATACTTCAGATATTTTGTTCTGAAAGCAAAAAAGAACGAAGGACAACTCATTGCGTCTTCACCTTGATTGGCATTTTCAAAACAGGATGTAAAAAAGATAACTACACAACATACCTTTTAAATTACTATGCATTGAAACGACTACTATTATCTTGAAACAGGTCTAGGACTGCCGTGTTGGGAGATTCCCTTCCTCGGCCCCCTGGTCTGCAGGACTGGTGGGGCCAGAATTGGCGCCACTACGATGCCGCGGCGAGTGACCACGGTTGAGGCGTAGAGGCGAGTTTGGTGAGAGTGTTTAGGCAGCCTCTCCCCACCAGGTTGGTGTGAGAATAAGGTGGACCGGAAATACAGGTGGCTGCTGGTAGTAGCTGTAAGAGAAAGCATTTGAGAAATTTCTTTTCTTTTTCTATATCTCTCTCTCTTCCTTTCTCTCTACAAAACGTAATTATGACCCCTAAATAACCTTTGACCCAACATCTGTTGAGGTAGTTCCCAAGTGCTAGTCTCTCCAAAACTCTGAGGGAGGAGAAATGCAAGAGGAGACAAACAGCTACTTTGGGTTTTGAAAGAGGCTATGGTGGCAATGCCACTGGTCACGGCAGGGAGGCTGCTTCATAGGCAAAATGCTGATGTTGAGAAAGCCCTATTACCAGTCAGAGTGTGGGTCTTTGGAACATGTAGACGGATGCCAGCGGAGGACCTGAAGGAGTAAGCAGACAGCTCACAATTGAGAATAAGGGATGAAACATAGCGAGGGAAGATGTTGTTCAGAGATTTGAAGGCGTGGACAAGATTTGGGTTTATTGAAAACAAAATGGGCACACCTGTTTTGAATTCTCTGCAGGTGGGTAATGTCTTTTTGGGATATGCCATTATAGAGAATGCTACAGTAGTCCAGCCTGGGCAGGATGAGACTACAGATGCTTTGTGGCAGGAATCGAAATCCAGGATCGAAATCCGGTAATTGAATTATCCTGATAACCGTTTTCACAACATAACATGTTTACAGCAATTGCATCTGTTTAAAAAAAAAAATTTCACTGGGCGATGACAGTCTTATCTTGTCATAATTAAAAAAGAATTTATAAGAATTAATACTTTTTGCAAATTGGCATCTCTTAGCCGATATTTATCATAGACAGACACCCAGGGCTTACAAAACAATACTAAATTTTATTGCTCTTCTAGCAGCTATTCCAATATTCTCTCCTGTTTTCCACGCTTGGCACCCTGCCTTTAAAAACTTAGAATTCCCCCTACCACACAATATGCACATTCTTTTTTTCTAAAACCCTTTGTTTTCGTTATCTTCGTAGCCATTGTACATAGGATTCCCTCGCCACCTTTCCTGTAGTGCATCATTGTTGCTTCCCAATCCGTCGCCTTGATTTTGTCTTCCAACATGGCCCGCCTCTAGAGCGCAGGCTTGGACGGCTGTAGGCCTCCCGCATTACGTCTTATCTGCAGCTATGGTAGACGGATAAATTTTATACACTTAGCTGCTTAAAGCAATACCCAATCACAGTTTTGTTTGGGAAAGAGTTCCTCCATTTTCAAAATTTGATATTTTTTTAACACTGTTATGTTGCATTGTCTAGGAACTACACCCTCGAACGAGAATGCTAAAAATAGGTATAATATTATAAATAAGCTATTTTGGAATTAGAATTGGGATCCCCAGATGTGGCAGAGCTGGAAAGGCAACGTTTTATGTCCACCAGCGAATAGTGCCACCTCAAGAAATGACCTCTACTTGACGCAGCCGAACCAATAAAACAACTAATGGATGAGCATATACACGTACAATGGTGCATATTTCACGGCTCTTTCATATTGGAAGGCCGTTTCCAGCAGTTCGTTTATTATCGGAGATCTCCGATTTAATTATTCTAATTACCAATTCCTATCGTTTGCGACATTTTTCGAGCTTAAAACATTCACAGATATAGTTTTATACTATCCAGTTTACCACTGCAAAAAACCGTGTAAAAATCCTCAAAATGTTTGAAAAATTGGGGGCGCTCTTCAAAAAAATGGTGCTATTACACTTCTTTAATTGGTCAACGGTATCATTGTACCTTTAGCATTACTGTTTGTGCCTCCACTTGCTACATTAACTGCAAATATTGACATGCCAATTTGTTGGTAATGATCCCACAACATTTTTTACGTCACACCCCTGGGAACGATGAAAGGCATCCCCAGTCCCACTTCCTATAGTAGCTTGTACGGGGTTGACTAACGAGAGTTGTAAGAATGTTGCGGTGATCGCTAGTCGCAGTGGCTCATTTCCTGTCGCATTGATGGTGTGGAAAGTGTTCATTTGTCTCTGTGGAGAAAAGAAGTTAAAAATTGTGTGTGAGAAATTCTTTTCTGTGCGGAAATCACTGAGTTTTCAAACTTATCAAAACCATAGAAGTCAAAAACTTGCAAGACCTCCCATACTAAAGGTCAACCTGCGTATTTAGCGATTCTTTTGAACGAGTAAGGTCAAATTAAGACAACTTGTTGGAACAAAAGTCGTAAAGTAAAGAGATTTTTCACATGCCTTCATGAGGATTAAGAGCAGAAAACATGAAAACAGTTCCCCAGATATGACCTTTTGAACCTACAGTTCATTATCTCATGATGCAGTGTTACCTACGTGCAAGAGTCATCAAATTGGCTCAGGGTCTGGAGATACAAAGCACTAGTTTTGTGGATAGAGACAACCAGATGCTAAGAGTTACGAATCTCTATGACTGTGACAATGCCCCCGTCTGGTTAAGCTACCAGGAAAAACTTCCAGCAGTGTAGAGCAAAAAATTTGCATGGGGGGAATGCCCTCGCCCGTTTTTAGACTCTTTCCCCAATTGGCCCCTTCCCTTTGACCCTACGCAATAAAAATATGCAAAATTTCCACTTTTTGTGGCAAAGCACAATTGCTTGTGCGAGATTACTATTTGCCTCCCTTTCCCCATCCCTTCCCCACCCCACACCTGCCTATAGCACTATGTATAGATACCCAATGGTCATTTTAACTATTTGCACTTACCAACACTATAACATAATACTTCTACAATTGCGATTGTACATTTCGACAAGGCTTGATTTCTACTGGTTTACCGTGGCAATTTGTCCATACGCTTGCGGGCAATGTACGTGTTTGAAATCTCGGTGATGTACTGTGAGAAATAGTCGCATCGTCATCTGAAATAAAAAGAGAAGACATCAAAATTAGGTTTTATATGATTTGGTATCAATTTCGGTACAAAAAGCCAATCTCCTCTGCCATTTTTCTCATCTTCAGTTTCCTTTGCAATTATCTTTATGAAATATAATTTATTGAGGTTGTTGAATAATATTTGCAGAATAATCCCCATTTAAGTATGAAGTACATAGCTAGCATTATCCATTTGCTCCTTTAGGTTGTTTACAAAAGAACATTCAATTATTTTATAGTCTCATAAATTTTTAAACAAGGCGGTTCTCGAACCACGAGTCTCCCTGCTTCGCGTACATGTATATCTGGAGACAAAAAGCATGACACCAGATTGCAACTGTTATGAGTACCAAAGGGTGTCCCCCCAAACATCTCCCCACATTTATAGTATCTTTATTTTCCGCTCTTTCATTGACACCAACCCCGTGGACAAATAAGGTCCCAATAACCATAAGAAGGTTTATTATAGCACCCCCCGTGTTTGCATTGATAGTCCTTGTTTTTTCACCACCACACACACACAGCCCTATACTGCCAAATAAACACTGCTAACCTGTTTATTGAAATGGACCAAACAGTTGGCCTTTTGCAATTTGAAAGCAAAGAAGGCCCCTTTAAAGTGTACCAACTCACTTTGACCGCACTATGATTCGCACAAAAGATGTACCGGCATAGTAAAGTCTTCCATGTAGCACAAGGAATTTGCATATCCTACGTACCATTTCAGTGATACAGCAATTAGCATATTTAATATTTAGATAACTGCATACAAAAAGCCCCTTTAATGTCCACATAATACTTTGACCATTTATGATTCACACAAAGATGTATGTTATCTTCCATGAAGCACAGGAATTTTGCAAACCCATGTACCGTTTCAGCAATACCGCAACTACGCATATTTTAATTAGATCCATTGCATCAAAAAATGCCCCTTTAATGGGCTCACATGACCTTTGACCCATTTTATGATTCACACCAAAGATGTATGCAGAGGCATTCTTTCATATAGTGAAGAATTTGGCATAATCCTATTTTACCGTTTTTAACATTCAGCAATATTGCATATTTAAATAGCTCAATTGCATAATACCTACGCCCGCATATTGGTGCCACTTTCAAATTTGCAAAAGATGCGCACATGAAGGCTCTCATGCAGTTTAGGAATTTTGCGTACCTTTGCTGTAATATTTGATGTACCGTTATCAGAAATTATAGTAATTACGCTGATTTTTGCATACTAATTTAATTCATTGCAACACCCTAATTTTCGCCAAATACCTCGTAAAAATCCAATCGTGAGAACTCTTCAACCTTCCCACTTCCTCCACATTTAGTTACATCCTTAACTCATTTCAAACTCTAGAGAGCTGTGTCCAAGCCTTGCAGGAAAATTTTTCTTAAATTATGCAATTAGAAGGGGCATTTCGTGATCCACAGCCTCGTTTCCCCCCCCCGCTGCCTACAAAAATTTGAGATTTTTAATATCATCTGAACCGTTAGCCTTATTACTTCACGTGTGCCCCAATCTTACGTAGCAATTCAGTCACATCTGTACGAAATTCGCAATTTTGTATTTCTGTCCATAACAGACAGAATTACGGACAGAAATTACAGCACAGTAAGCCTATGGGACCGTGGGTAAACGAGCAATTCTCATAACACATACAAAACCGCAAGATCGGGAACAGCTCAAATTTTTGAGAATAAGCTTTTCTCAGAATATCTAGTGATCCATGAATAAAGCAGAAGGTGCTGAAATCACGAAATGCACCTTTAACATTTAAGTGTGTATAGGGGGGGGGTCAACATGGACCCAAAATTTTGTTTTTCGTAACACCAATTTTTAACAGGAATTACTTTTGTCCAAATTTTTCTGTAATTGGCTAAAATAATTTAGTACATGAAATATTTTGGGGTGTAAAAAAATTCAAATCGGTCCATGGTGTTTTTATGCTAATTGCATAAAAAAGCATTTTGGTGGTGCTATTTAAAATTTGTTTTCAATGGCCCCTTAAATCATAACTGGAGTAAC
This sequence comes from Ophioderma brevispina, assembly GCA_023653785.1. Classification (NCBI taxonomy): domain Eukaryota; kingdom Metazoa; phylum Echinodermata; class Ophiuroidea; order Amphilepidida; family Ophiodermatidae; genus Ophioderma; species Ophioderma brevispina. The sequence continues at coordinate 25,415 of JAMKCH010006536.1, read as the reverse complement.
TTTATTATTTTTATTTCAGCAATGTAAATGTATATTTTCTCTCTCCTATTATGACCCCAAATTTTAAGGTAAAGTCCTTTGGAAGTGGGTTTTCATTTTTTTTAGCGGGGGAATTGGGTGTGCGCTGCAAAACTCAGTTTTTTGGACCACCATTTTGAAGTTTTTTGCCTGTTATGGGTCGTGTTGATGTACCACCATCAATGACCAGAGTTTTGGTAAAAATCCACCGGCAAATATTTTTCGGGACCCTCCCTCCCCCTTATAAAATACACAAAATGAGTGCACAAGACCAAATACATTTTTAAGTGTTAGCATTATATTTTAAGCCCAAATCTGATCAGGTTGAGAACTCATCACCCTGCTTCCTTCCACCAAGTACACCAATGTATCCTTATGGAACTCCAACAATATACACAAGTTTTACACAACAGCATGACAAAGAGAACAAGACAGATGACAAGATCAGACAGAAAGTTGAATTACGATAATTCTGCCATAACAAGGTTCGGGCGAGACAAATAATACCATTAAAGTATATACATGCATGACCACCTTTATTCATACAGTCAATAATTTGGCTGCTACACCTTAAAATCTTTTTTATCACAGTTTGTAGAGTATTTTCATTATTTATATTTTTAATTTGCAAAGCAGTTTTATGGATTATTTATGGCTTCAGACCTACACTATCCTCATGGGGCCAACAATATGTGTGGGCTTTGAATTCCCATCACTGAATTATGAAAATAGCAAAACTACACCTCACAAAAAATTCCTGCCATAACGTTATTTTTGAACCAGAAACCGACGCCATCCTCACCGCAGACATTGCAGACAACACTCCATAGGTAAGTATATACAATATTGTGATGGAATAATTGGACTTGGTGATTTGACCGACCACATTTTATGTCTCTGGCAGTACTTGTATGTAATTAACTCCAAACCAGTGCTATGGGACAAATTACAGTCTAAGCTTAGTTTGGAAAAAGTGCTCGTGTTCATTACCAAATTTACCGAAAGGACATACATGGAGTGGTGTGCATGTGCGTGCGCGAATGTGGTGTGTGTCCTGTGTGTGTGTGTTCATGTTATGTGTGTGTGTGCATATGTATGTGCATGTGTGCACATGCGTGTGTATGGAGAGCTAGTTGTGGTCAACCACATTTTAATGCTTTTGTTCATAACATTAATGGAAATATTGGTCCCAGACAAATTTCACTGGGGTGATGAGAAACAGTAGGAACTTTCTTCAGACACCATACTAATTTGATGGATCAAATGTAGGGTGAGTTGTTGATTGGGTCACACAAACCTTTAAGAACCCCCATTTTTGTTGTAAGCCATCACTTAAAGATGTGTTATATTGGTTGTCAGAATTTAATTTTCACTATTTTTTTTCACCCAAACACACTTGGTTGAAACTAACTTGCATCCATGTGGACCTTCGATTGAAACATTTACCATTCCCTTTGCCTCAGAGGTCCTGGATTTACAACAAGAGATGGCCATTACTAGACTACTTTGTTTCCTTTAAAGGTGCACTGAGAGATTTCATATATCAGGTGTTCCCTTAAAATCGTAAGTACTGATTTTTTGCCCTGATGTAAAGCTTTCATCATCTGAAAGGATTCAGCTGAGTAAATGTTTCTTTGGACAAAAATTGTGAATTTCTAATTTTCGTATAGGAGCAAATATTAAATTCGCCTATGTTTTACATTGACATACCAAGCAATCAAATCACATTTTATTCTCTTTTTTAAGACATTTCTAATAGCCAAATACAGGGTAATAAAAGGTCTATTGAGTGTCTATCTATATGAATTATTATTGAGACACAATATTTGGGTGTCTGAGTCTCCAAATCTCTTGTGCAACTTAATATATTGTTTCAAATCAATTACATAAATTTAGTCTGATTTGGTTGCAGAGTCAATGGTATGAACATTTCAAAATGAATAATAAACTACTGTAAAAGTGAATAATTTTCGCGCGTGTAACTTTTTCGCTGTTTCTGTAATTTTAACATTTTTGCTTGTTTTTAAATTTTGCTCTTTTTTCAGCTATCTATAGACCTCCACACAATAAACATTTTCGCGGTTTTTAATTTCGCGCTAGCTCAGATTGCGCGAAGCGCGAAAATTATGTAGCGCGAAAATTTCCGCTTTTACAGTAATAATAGAGATGCACATATTATAATTGAAGATGGTTTCTGTGGCTGATAGAATAATTTAAGTCATATTGAGCCTCTGAAAACTAAGTGTAGCTATTAAGGGTTGTTTTACATCGGGTTACCTCTTGGCTGAACACTACATTTGACCCATAAAACAACGTCTGTACTTTTTTCATAAATTGTACTATGTCAACTTAAAGACCAGCAAAAACCCTAACCTATCAGCTGCAAATAAATCATTTGAAATGTTGATGAATAACAAAATATGACCATATGTATGGAAATTGCTTAAAATCACTGACTCATTGATTTAGGCTAAGATTTGAGTAGATTCAGCACTGTCATAAAACATATAGGACAACATTCAACATTCAGGCATCACATTTGGAAGCAAGGTAATTATATCCAGAAATCTTAAAAGAGTGTTACCATTTGGTAATAAGTGGCGCCATTTGAAATTTAGTTGTAAATTCCGTCAAACAATTTCCTCATCCGAATTGAAGCTAAGGCAAAGTAAAAAAAGAACAGTTTCTCGTCCTCGCGCGCATGCCTTTTGGCTGCCGCATCAAAAAAAGGTTGTTTTTTTTTTCTTTTAAATATTTGTTTTTTTCTCGAAAATCATCGAACATCGGATCATTTCACATTTTAGTTCGCTAAATTTGGTCTTCTTATGCATTCATTAATGCGTCGTCGCACCGGTATAGTCTATGAGGTGCCTGCATAAAAGTCCTATGAATCTTGAAATCCCCTTTTGGAACGTACTCTCTTTCAACATCGGTATTTTAGTTTCTTAATTTAGCAGTAGACCCTATTTATCGTACGGCACACAGTAGAGTCTATTACGCCTGTGATAAAAGTCTATGAATATTGACCTATCTCCCTGGTGAACGTCTCTCGTTTTACTGTCGATATTGTATTTTATTAATTTTAGCCCCTTGATCGGCCACTAAAACATTGCATCAAAATAAAATAACGACTGGAATAACGACTATCATGTACTTCTGGTTTCTTCTGAGAGCCGCCATTTTAAATACCAGCGGCTTTCAGAAACGGAAAATACCCACGAAATCGTGTTCAATCACTGTCCTCTGCGTAAATAAGGCCATTAATCTTCTGCCATTAAGGCCAAAATTCATCGTTTGTTTTGAGCTAAACCAACAGATGTGTTTAGATTTTCGCAAGTACAGCGTGTACTAAGAAGTAGGATGGTTTTCGTGTGTAGGATGTTTTCGTGTGTGTGGGCGTACGAGTGCCGAATGCAATCCATATAAGCATTGGGTAAAACTTCCCTATAAATGAACTCCCTAAGTTCAACATTTTTGATATTCAAATAGTACCCAGTGCAGTCAGAGATGTCAGCACTCTTTGTTTGACGCTCAAATCAGTTATCAAAATTACTTTGTGTCTGCAACTACTCGACAGCAGTAAAAGAGATATTCCAAAGACCACATAATATTTTGTAATTCAGAAAACATTTTGTTTCTTGCTTTAGCTGTTTATACCTGAAAGAAGAAGGGATAAAACATTAAACCAATGACTGTACAGTATGCAAAATGGCTTTTAACTTCTCTATTTTGTGGTTTATTTATTAAAGGGCACATTGTTCAAGTTATAAGTTAGAGACTTGCCTTTTGAAATTACCTGTGATCTGAAGAAAGTCAAATTTTGGGGAAGCTTTGTTGCCCTTTGGAAAGGACCATCCATCCGCCATTCTTGGATCGGCAAAAAAAAAAACTGCCCTCCTCCTTTTTTCAAAAAGTTAGGACATAAACAAAGTTTTTTTTTTACTTGGCCTAATAAAGCTTCAACTCAATTGAAGATTGATTTGTGGTATTTGCTGTCAAAACTCTAGTTTGTTCTACAACATTTGTAGTAAACACATGAATGGCTACCCATGAAGTTTTCCTGTATCACATGATCAAATGATAGAAGTCAGTGTTCCGTCAAATCCTTTCCTTTCCGAAAACATAACGTTTCACTAACCATACAAATTGTTCCTGAAGACCTCGCACCTCCAAATTTTGGAAACATACTGTTTGAATTATCTAACAAAACAAACATTAATACTGAAAACCATTGACAACGAGTGTTTTGTGAACTTGTAGTGGTGGGTTCTTTTTTTTTTAAATAGGACTCCTTGTTCTGGGTGTGACTTTAAATAGGACACTCTTCCTTATATTGGAGATATTGTGCACATTAGGTACTCATGTGTCCAATTATTTTTGATTAGTTCATGGGCCTCCGTCTGCCAAGAACATATTTTTTTCAATTTCTATATTATACTTTTTAATACCTGAATATATTTGACTGAGGTTCACGAGTCGAAATATATATATGGGTTTGGAACTCAAACGACATATATAAGATAGACAAGGCAGATTTTCCCAAACGGCGTAACAAAAATCTAGGTGCCCAAAAGTATTATAATGAGCATACGCACTCTCATTATCTAGTTTTGGGCACCACACTATTTTGTTTTACGTATTGCGTATTTGGAAAGTACTTATGCATATTTATGAGACGCGAGTATTTTACGTTCGTCGTAATTCACTGATGAAAAGCAACAACACACACTGATATGCCACATGCTGTCACTCGTACTCAAATATCTCTTTCCTAGAAAATTACCGGGGTCTTTGGCAGACTTTTGTGCATTCAGGGATGCCGGACTCTTTTTTAGAGGGCCTGGTTTCTTCTTTCTTCAACGATTGGTCCTTCGCACAATACATGTAATTATTGCGGAAATCAGCCAATCGTAAAATGGACCCACAGGGGAAATGTAACACTGATACATAACGCATGGCAACAGCCATTTTCACATGCGTGTGCTTGCGTAACAAAAGTGACGACGCGATAGTGCTTCTCAACAGACTAATCCAGGCGCGCTGATATGATATAAAACGGTTACGGACTCGGGCATTCCATATACACGCGATTCACTTCTTCCATAGTTCCATGATTGAACTGTAACATTTACTTTAAACTTTACTGCCATTGCCATTGGTAATGGTAGCCATATTGAATTTCAACACCTTCTATGAGAACACTACACTCCCTAGCATGTGTATTTTACTCAGAAAAATATTTCTGTGTCACTTCCATTGCCACTTTTTTAAAGGTGGGTGACCCATCGACAACCTTCCCCCCCCCCCACCTCCCACACACTTACTCCTCAAAATGGAGGTCAAAGAAGTTTCTTATTTTGTCTCATTACCAGTGAAATTTTAGGCCAGGAATGCCTTCCTTTCCTTTTGTATTTTATGAACAAAAACATCTCACAAGTGTGGTAAGAATAATAATAATCTAATAATGTTAGAGCATTGTATAAGCGCCCTACACAGAACACAGCGCTTTACAGAAACCATGCACCGTTGAGACAGCAGCTAATACAGCGCCATTGCAACATTCACACAAACATGCCGAAACCACATACATGAAAAAAAAAAAAAAAAAAAAAAAAAAAATTAGAGACAAGGAAGGGGAAGGAAGTCCAGTTTTAGAACGGCAGGAGGAAACCGGGCCCATGAGAAACCTCGAGAGCGAGCTTGGACTGGACCAATTACACGTAAAGCCTCATTCCCGACCCGGGATCGAACCTGGGACCTCATTGTTGTAAAAGCGAGGGAAGAACCGCTATGCTACCCACCGCTCCCGCTACGCTACCCGCACCCGCTCCCCCCCCCTACCACCCCGCTCCCCCTACCACACCCACCCCCTCCTAATACCACCTTAATTAACACATGCACCCCCTGTCTTAGGGTAGCACCCGGAGTTTTTTGGCGCGAATCGTGCAAAACGCAGCAAAAAATTGTGCATTTTTGGGTCAATCACGATTTGTTGGTCCATCGTGAATTTTCACGATTTTGTAAAAACACCTTAATGTTAAATTTATCAATAAACAAACACAAACTGATTATTAAATCATTATTATGCAAACGTCGGCGAAAATTGATGACTCGCCAAGCTTCCAATAAGTGCAAAATATAGTCCAAATGTATTTATAAATCCTAGCGTAGAACCCTACCTCTAACCTTGATTCGATGAATACGGATGACCCGACCTATTTTCCATTGTGAAGCGTCATGATATGGTTGCGCTTCGGTGCATTAACAATAATATCGACGCATGCTATCAAAGCTATCAACGCGCGGTATCGGGTCTTTGTTCATAATTGGTTTATCCATGGGATAATCTCTTCGGAATAAAACAAATTCGGACTTCGGCAGTGGTAGCATGCGGAAGAGATGACACAACAACTTCCCACACTTTAATTCAGGGGAAATTCAGGGGCAAGAGTGAAAAACCTGTTACGTCACCCGGGGCCGGGGATTCCCCACTGGGATTCCCACGTGCGAAAGTAAATTATACTCGGGGATGTGTGCAAAGGCCTCAGCCCGCAGCAGTGCCATCTACATCTGATTCAAATATTTTATTCGGAATAAGAAGGGAAAAATAACAGGTGATAATGATGTGCTTCTTGACATTTTTCAGCCGAGAAAAAAGTAAGTAAAAGTAAGAAATAGGATGTCAACTTTGGAAGTTTGAGCATTGTTTTTGCAGACTTTTTCGTGTTCCTGGTTGACTAGCAGGGCAAACATTTGGGAATGCATTTTCGCGCTTTTTGACTTAAAAAATCGCGCATTTTTGCGCATTTCAAAATACGGGCCGCGCATTTTGCCGTTTTAAATCTCGCAAAACTCCGGTGCCTATCTTAGGGCCAATTTAGTACACATTTTTTGCTTCTATCCAAATGGCTGGGCCAATTTAAAGACACTATCAGTGATTTGAAAAATATTTGAAATTTGCAGAATAGCTTCAAAGTGAAGGATAAATCTGTAGAATTCTCATAAGTTACCTTTTCCAGCTGTAGAATTGACAGAAAAGGAAGAAAATGGCAGTGTTCCAAGATTCAATTCTCCATTCAATTAAGTGTTGTAGTAAGTGTCCGAATGGACAGTAATGACTAAAATCTCCGATTCTGTCCTTATTAGGTAGCTTCTGGTCTTATCAGTTTGCAGGGTATGTTAGGATACCTGTACGTATTACATACATGCAAAAATCTGATTTTGATGATTTTTTTTCGATTTCTGATTTGGCAAATCACTGATAGTGCCTTTCAACTCATAAATTGTAATAAGATGTTTTTTGTGTAGCTTCCATGTAAAGAATAAACATGAAAATTTGTATCATGATCGGGTCACCCACCTTTAATTTTCTTGCCTAGTTTGCGCATAAATTTTGCACCCACCAAAGTGATTTTGGTCTTAAAATGAATAAAAAGTGGCCATAAATAAAAAAACATGCTTTTTTTTTTTAAATAGCTCTGTAGTGATATAGATAATACAAAATTACATGTGCCAAAAATTAACAAATTTGAATAAGCTGTCGAGATAAATGCGTCTTCATGGGCAAAATAGCAATTTTGAGATATTGAACGAAACATGTAGGCCATTTCGAGTTTGCGTTGTTTTTTGTTAATTGATGGACCAAATCCATACATCGTCTTTTAAGGCGCGAGTGAGAGTTTTGCTTCTCTACGCTCTTTAAAAAACATTTGATAGCTCCCCCTGATGCAGCTCTTCTTTAATAGTGCATTGTAGGAGAGTGATTTGTAACTCCTCTTGAAAAGATCATTTTTAATGTACATTGCAGTGGTAAATGTTCTAAATTCACCTCTGAATACTCCTTAATTTGACAGAGCTTCTATGAGAGCACCCTGGTCCCTCAACTCAACATAAAAAGTGGTAACCATGAGAGTTCTTCATTTTTCCAAAACCCCCCTTTTCAATGATTTTTCATTGATTTTACCCCCTTTTTTTGCAAAATCGATGATAAAACCAGGGTTAAAAATACCCCCTTTTCAAGGTTTTCAATGAAAATAATTCAGACACCCTTTTCAATGACTAGTTTAACATACAAAACATAAAGTATCAACATTACTGCTGTACTCCCAGATGATCATGTGTCTTTAATTGGGATTAATTACAATAGGGCTACCTGTATACTAATTTTAAATGAAAATGCAACTATAAACAAATGTTCCATTCAAGTATTGTAGTCGACCACGACCAATTCTGTGAAATACCCCATTTTAAAAATTTCGCGGGACAGATGCTCAGAGAACCTACCCCTTTTTTCGTGATTTCGCAGTCCGCGAAGACAGTAAAAAATATACCCCTTTTCCGTGAAATTTAGAACTCTCATATGGTTACCCCTTTTTATGTTGAGTTGAGGGACCGGGGAGAGCACTACCTCTTTTTAAAAGACAGTGTCTGCATATCACTTAAAGGGATTTATTGGCATGAATCTATCGGCAATATATAATGAAATATCCCTAAATAAGACGTACCAGATGGTTTTCATGGTCACTGGAGTATTCCTTGCGGAAAAAATCCAGATTATTCCAACAAATGTCACGACTGTACAACAATCATGGAAGCTGCCATCTTTATTCCCTGTGCTATATTTACAACGCCGCACGCAATACCGAAACAGAAGCCAGGGAAATATATCACTATATGACATTATGCCTATTCATGAGTGCCTAAATGATAGTGATTAATGCTCTTTTCATCAAAAATATTACCAAAAACACCAGGTAGATCCAAAATTAAGCATAACAAAAGTAGCTGAGGAGATTAACCAAAAAAGATCAAAGTATTTTGATCATAGTTAATCGAAACGCGTCCTACAATAGCTATCTCTCAAAAACTAGAGAAACTCCTGTTGTTTTTCCCACATTCTATTTCAAATTGGGTTGTTATGGAATTTGTTTAAACTTTAGCAAAAACTTACAAGCCTCTGTACGCTTTCTTTGCAAACCCGCAAAGAGGGAACTATTGCTTGTCTAAAACAAATGGACATTATGTTCCATGAAGACAAGAAATGGCTGTTTTTACCTGCTCTTCCAAAACCGATAGGCCTAGGATAACCGAGCACGGGATTGCGTAACTCTATCACCCCCTCTTACCATGATTACTCCGTTCTATACTCCTTCGTCTTGGATGTAGAACACCCGATAGAATAGTGCGCTGCATTCTCTCCTGATGACCTGGTCGTTAACGAAGGAATCTCTCGTTGTTCGTTACCCAAAACTATAGGCCTACCCTTTGTAACAGGAAGAGCATTTTGTTCATGTAAAATAAATCATCATGGACAAACATTTTGGTCCACATATCTATATTCAATGCTTTGATTTTGTCAAAAACTACATGGCAAGTTCAAACTTTGAATTACCTCAAACATCTGGTTGACAATTGTCAATCTAAAGATGAAACGGGACCATATTACGCTCTTAAATTTTAGAGCCTCTATCCGATATTTGACTTTTATAGTTCTAAAAAACAGATTAAGAAGTAAAATGTCAAGTTCGGAACTCTACCCTAGCGTATTATGCTTACGGTTTTTTTCTAAACTGGAGCATACCCCAACAAGCCTCTATACGCTTACTTTGCAAACCCGCAAAGAGGGAACTATTATTTGTCAAAAACAAATGGACATTATGTTCCATGATGACAAAGAAATGGTTACTTTTACCTGCTCTTCCAAAATTGACAGGCTTAGGATAATTGAACATGAGATTGCGTAACTCTATCACCCCCCTTTACCAATTGTTAATTTGTCTACCATTGATCAGGAATTATTCTTGACCACATATCCTCTTCACATCCTCTTCCATCACAACCTCATGGAATATTAGAAATGAGGCCCAAAGTCATTCAATAGCAGGCACTGACAGCTTTCCCAAACAGGGTAAACAATAATTCTGTAAGTGCCAGAATTAAATTCTATGGTGTAGGAACATCTATAGCCATCTTGGCCTTTGCTCTGCATGCCTGGTATGTTGATAAACACATCAACTGGGTGCAAGCTTGTCATCTAGGTAGGGGGCCCTCCACTATGCATGCATCATAAAGTGCAGACTCCTCACTATATTGTTGTATTGTGCCCTCAAGCTTTCATACTAAAAGACCCAGCCTTATAATGTGTACTCTAAAAAAAAAAAAAAACACACCACACCTTAGGGTCCAATTTAGCTCATGAATAATACTGTAACCGCACTCGGGTATAATGTCCTACCCCCCAAAAAAAATAAAAAATATTTTTTACTTCAAAATGGGGGTGGACTTATACAGGGATGGCTAGAACTTGGGGGCAAATATCAGATACAAAACTTATCAATATCTTTTTCAGAGCATTTTATTGACACCGATAACCATTTTATGGTACTCTTTTGTGTAGGCAGATATTTAAAAACATAAAAATAAAAGTTCAATTTTCACATTACATTCCACAATTACTTCTAGTAAACAAGCCATCCCATGCATTGGGCCCTACTTGATGGCTTATATATAGTTCCAATTTTTGGAAATGTGTTTTTGTTTATATAATACTGCCACATTGTTTCCTGAATGCCAAATTACCCTCTGGGCTTATACCTGATGTATGCTACTCCTGTAATTAAAACAAAACTGTGGGTGGGCTTATACCCAAAGGTGGGCTTATACCCGAGTGGTTTACGGTACTTCTTTGCACGGACATCTGTTACACATCCTTAACTTAAAATTGTTGAAGAGGCTAATAGTAGCTCATGGCCTATGAATCCCGCAAAGCCGATTGAACCTAATCACCATGCCTTTGGTCGCTCAACTCGCTAATATAAGAAACAAAGCATGAAATGCACATTGTAGTCTGTATGACAACATACATGCACCTGTCTCTTGAAATTCCTGACCGTGTAACAAGGCCGAACTCGTATTTACGTTATGCGTAAAATATGTCCCCGCCTGAATATCGCGATCACTAACATGCGATAAATGTCCTACACACCCCACCCCGCCCCACCCCCTCCCCGACACTCAGTAACCACCCCATCTCATCCCGAACCCCACCCTGTCAAAAACCCCACCCCCTCCCCACCCCCTGCCACCTCCCCCCTCCCCACCCTTCCACCAACCCCCCCTGCCCCAAGCCCCCCCACCTCCCGCACCCCCCCACCCCCCATCCCAACCCCTAGCCCCCTCCCCAACCCTCTGCACACCCACACCCCCCCGCCTTCCCCAACACCCGCAATACCTAACCCCCTCCCCCACAACACCCCACCCCCTCCCCTATGGCATAGTAGTCTCACATAGCGAAGATTTTGCCTATGCTGATGTCCCGTTTACAGAGATACAGCAATTACGCATATTTTATTAGCTCATTTGCATACCTAGGCAGCTGCCCTCATATATCACACTTTCAAATTGCAGTAAAGATGTGTGCCCCATGATACTCTTTCATGCAGCACAGGAATTGTGAGTATCCAATGTACAGTGTCAAAAATATAGCATTACTTGATTTTGGCATATTAATTAGCTCATTTGCATACTCAATGTGCCTGAACTACGCCCAAACTGTAATCAGGTCGAAAAATCTTCAGCCCGCTTCCTGATCAACCAAGTTTATCGCTTGATATGCCTTACGTATCTCCAGAAAACTTGTAAACAGCCTGCAGGAAACATTTTGAAATTATGCAAATAGATACTTAATTAGCATATTTTACGCCCAAAACTCTAAAAGGTCAAGAAACTTCACCCACCCGCTCCTTTCACAAGTTCATCATGATCGCCCTTACGGAACTCCAGATAAATCGTTAACAACGTGGGTTAACATTTTTTATCACAGACGAACGGACGAAAGGACGGACAGACGCGCTGCTCATTTTATAGTCCCGTCAGACAACTCGTCGGGGGAGGACAATAGTACAGTTGGGCAATTATACTCTGGTATTTCCATTGTGAGATAAGATGGATTTTAATTACCATTTTCTCACGACCTCAAAAACTGCTGTTTGGTCAGAGTTTTTTTAAGATGACTTCACTAAAAATATTAATCAAAACAGCAATAAAACAAGCTACTATTTCAATGACATACAAGATGTTTTATTGTTTTAGTTCTTGTATAGATGTTTAATGTTTTTCCATCTTTATGTTGGCTATAATTTTTGTGTAATTGTTGCCGAATTGTTTATATTTGTGCTTATTCTTTTTTTTAAATTACTGATGTCAGCAGGTTTTTCGAGGCCTTATGCAGCATTAATCAAAATTGGATGGTTCTACAAACTACTATTTGAATATTATAGCTTCTCCCAAATATTTTGAAAGTTAAAACTCATTTACTAATAAGTATCACAAATTAATTAGCTAATTCGACTGAATGCATTCTTTCAAGGCATAACAAGTAAACATATATAAATTCATAACAGTACCCAATATATATTGGTACTGTTATTGTATTAAAACTATCATCAAAAATGCATTCATCACTTATAGAGAGAGCCTTTTCATCATATATACAATGGTTACGTACAGCTCTAAGATATATTCAGATTAATTAAAATGAGGATAAAAAAGACCGTGCACAACAATGCTTGGTATTTTGGTTGTTATAAGACACTAATTACGTGAAATGCAAAAATTTAATAAAACAATATTAGGTTAATTCCAGTTGGCAATTCCAGAGGTTTCTGGTCAGTGAAAGCAGGTCCATGTACATTAAATTATTTTGAAAATAAGTTTGTAGTATGGTCTTGAACTTGTTTAATGAAGATTTCAACCCTCCCTGGCTTATCGAGTGGGTGCTTTGTTAGCGTATATACACATGTTTATTTCACATGTATTTAATATTAGAAGCCTGTGGTTTCAATTGTAGGAATTTTAATAGACGGGCTAATTAATTGAAAAGCAGAGCATAAAACTCCCCCCAGTTTATAAATAATGCAAAGCTTATTAATTAGAAAATAAAGGTACTGTTTTAGCCTACTGCCATTGTGTCCCTGATCATGTCATATCACATGGGTGACAGCAATCACAGGCTGAGGTGCTCAGCATTATTTTAAGTAGAACAATGAAGCATAACTGAATTGTTCAAGAGTTGTTCTCTGCATAGTTGTCCTATGCTCTTGAGATGTTCTATGCCAAACAGTGCTTTAATAATTCAATTAAAATATTAAATATTACCACAGCATACCGCCAACACCACTTGCTACAGGGGGAAGGACACGACCTGCTCGACTTGGGCATATGGAATTTCCAACGTTAATTTGGGGAACTGCAACGAGCATTTACTATGGCAGTCTCTGTCTCAGTTTCATTACAAAATCTCCTCTTAAACGTTAGTTCAATTTATCTTAGTAATATCATGATAATTTTGGAATAAATTATTGACTTCAAAATCCGTCGAGGTTAGTCGATTAATCTCGCTGCAAAATAGTGTAATTTCAAATAACTGTCATTTAGATTAAATATTTGTAACCAGGCCTAGCTTTAGTCAAGTCTGTGTGTGACTGTTCGATATGCGTAATAGCACCCTCCTACCGTTACTCGGTTACGCCGGAAGATGCCACCTTAAATTTGCTGTTGCTGTTAGGTTGGCATGTCCTACCCCCCCTGAATAATTATTCAGGGTTCAATGTCTTATCAGCTTGCCCTCCACCCACAACATAAACAATGGTCATGAGGCTTGTTGGTAAAATGTCACAAGACTACAATTCACATGCAAATGTCAGTGGACATGGAAGAAATAGGTAAGGGTAGAGAGTAGTTTCACACATTCAAACATTTCACTTTATTAATGATGCTTTAAATCGAGGTTTCATTTGCTTATTTCCACATCTTCCTTTTTTAGAAATTCAAATTTTATGATTAATATTTTCTAGAAACAGTATAAAAAAACTTACCATATAAACCTGGAAAGGAGGGTTAAATAAGTGATCTACAGTATTGCACCTTTTGGATCACTAATAAAAATGAAAATTTGGCCAAAAAAAAAAATGGGTCAAGAAAGCAATAAAAAAAACGGGGTCAAGGACATTTCCATTTTGTTTTTGACCCCTTACCCCCATGCATTTTGCCTTAGCATTTTTCCATTTCTTACAGAGTATTTTTACTTCCAGCAAAAAAAAAATGCTTGTAAATGTAGTTCATGTCACTGTATTTTATATTAGTCTTTAAAATCCACAACTACTTGATCAAATTACAAGCCAAACAAGTTGTACAGGCATTCAAACTCTCAGTTCAACTCACCATTATAGGCCTACAGTGTTGCTTACAATAGAATGCCATTCTTGATCGCCATACACTTGATCAGCTGAAATGAGAACAAGAGCTCTGTGGAACTTAATGAAGACAACTAAGGGGACTAGTCCTGCTACCTACCCTTGTATAAAGCTACAAGGTATGGAACTCGCAAGCATCTTGGATTGTTGTTCAAAGAAGCCCAATGGGAAGCCTACAGACAATTACTTCAAGCCCCACTGGTATTGGTTCGGGATTTCGAAGGATATCTATCCAATAACAGTAGAACCTGGCACAATTACGCAAAGCAATTTCTCAAGTGCGTCTTTTGAATTAGATGCTACCACTGAACGTAAATATAACCCAGACCCGAAGCTTCTCCCGAAACGGGTACCAAATCTAGGTGCAAAAGTATTATCATGAGCATACGCCACTTCAGTAAACAAGTTTTGCGGCACACCATATTTGGTTTACGTATCGTCCAGATTTGGAATTCCTATGCCAATTTATGGGGGGGGACACCCGAGTATTTTACGTTCGTCACACTAGTGAGTGAAAAACAACAACAACAACAGTGCCACATGCTATCTCACGGACTAAAATATCTCTTTTACTAAGCGAAAGTAACAGGGGTCATCGGGAGACTTTTTGGGCATTAGGATGCAGGAATCTTTTTTAGAAGAATAGTTTCTTCAATCGGTGGGTTTCGCATAATTATTGCAGAAAAAATCGGCCGATCAGAACATGGAACACTGGGGGCAAATGCAACACTGGTAACCTATCGCGTGACGCACAGATTTTTCTATGCGTTGTCGCTTGGGCCTCAACAGTGACGACAAGAGCGTGCTTACGCAGCAACAACACGGGCGCGCCGTGTGTGAGAGAAACGGTTACGGGCTTGGGCTATTCCAAATACACGAGATTCTCCTCTTGGTTTACTCTTCCAGTTTGGATGCTTACACAACAAAATTGAAGGTTGTCCCCAAAACATTTGGGATCACATAATGGGGCAATCTACACGGAGTGCAGATCCAGATCCGATGCGCATCACCGAAATCCAGATCACGGGAGACCGTTTAAGAACTCTACACGGCGCAGTGAGTGCGAAAGTACAGCGTAACCTTGGTGATCGAGGAATACTTTACGCGTAACCTAAAAGTACGCGCTTAAAGTGCAGCGACACTAACCAAGCGTGTACACACCATGTACGCGTTGCAGATCTGGATCAAGTTTGGCCGTTGCCTGTGTAGACGCAAACTGGATACGAGATCTGGATCCAATCTGGATCTGCGCTGCCGTGTAGATTGCCCCATTATCTGGATGTTCACTACTTGGTCTACAATGTACTCTGTTAACAATTAAAGCCACATTCAGTGGATTTTCTTTTTCTTCAAATTGTATTTCTAAACACTGCTCTCAAATTCAAAAGTATATACCATATATTTTTTCTTGGCATCACTGAATTGAAATTGTAGTAAAGTCCTTGTAAGCAATGAATATCCAAAACAATCTATGTTTGATGTAGCGATTAGGCCAAAATGTCAGGATCCCAAATTTTTATCATAGCACTGCAATTTGGTAAAACTAATGTTAAATTTTGGTAAAAAGCATGAAAATTGGCACCAATGTAGGTTTTAATGTACTTGTCAAATTTAGATTAATGGTTAAAGTTATTACCACCCAAATCCAAAATGGCTGCCAAATTACAAAATGGCTGCCACCAAAAGAATAAATGCTGCAATATTCAAGTTTTCCAAGCTATAAATGAGTTTTTCACAGAGTGCCCGATTGCTTAAGAAATGTTTTGGTCAAAATGCCCAGAATGAAGAGCTTAAATCAACAAATAAAGAAATATTTTTCAAGTATGAAAATTTCTAGCGGTAAGCAAAATGGGATGCGGTCGGGTGACAGGAAACTGACTATTTTCATTTGCCTTATCAAAGATCAAAGAATACAGGCATGCATATATGCATTTTAATTTGTTCTCCTTACCAACAGCCCTGAAGAGACATGCCCCATCTGGACACATTTGTTTGATGATAAAACCTTTCTTCTCCATCTGCTTTTCAAATCGCCTCTCTCTCTGTGATACAAAAGACAACATAAAGTTATGTGATGTAATCAAACAAAACAACAGTGGCAGATTTAAGAGTCAGCAGTGTCAACAGCTGCTGACAGGCCCCCCCCCACCACCTATTTCGCACTAAAGTGGGACGTTGCATTACTTTGCGACGCTAAGGGCCCACACCTTAAGCTGCTAACAGGGCCCTTTTCCTTTAATCCGCCACTGCTAAGTTAAAGACACTATCAGAGATCTACCCAGAGTCAAAATATTTGAAAATTGCAGGAATAGCTTAACCCTAACACAAATAAAGCTCACTGTGTTAATTGAGAAAAATGCACTAAGTCCAGAAAGTAGCGATGACGTCATCAAACCAAGACTCATATGGGCACAAAATCCCTGGCCCACACGCCGTAGTCGTGCTATCTGGGTTCGAATCCCACCCGAATTTGCGACTGTTTTCTTCTTGTTCCCCCCCTCCCGAGTCTCCCTTCACTACAACTCCTTCAGGTCCCTCCTGGGATATAGGCTAAAAACCGACGTCAGGGTTTGGGTTAAGGTAGGATTATCGGCTATGGCTTTGTGCCCAGATCTTGTTGAAATTGTCATGAAATGTTAGTATTGGTGAAAGAAACATGAGTGCCAAATTTGATTTTTTTTTCCAAAAAGGCATTTTGGAGATATGTCACCAAATGCATTTTCAAATTCCCATAGACTTTGTACAGGGACTGATTTTGGCAGTATAGAAAATGGATCAAAATGAGGCAATTTTGTGAAAAACTACACATGTTTATTTCAATTATTTCTCAAGTAATGCCATTGAGTCTAGAAGATTGTGTGTTTGGTTTTTATGGTGTTAGAGAAATATCCAAACATCCATACAAATTTTGTTTACATTTTTGCTGATGTGTCATCAAAAAACAAAGAACAGGTGCTCACAAAAAACACCTTTTGGGGAAGTATTTTTTATGAATACTTGAAGTATCACTTTTCCTAATTTTCCTAGAATGAACTACTAATCCCTTGTATGGATAAGTACGGTGTCACGTGCAAGGAAATCAAGTTAGAAAATTCTTCACGTTAGATTTGTGCAGATGAGTGTTTCGATTGAAAATAATACCAGGTGTTTTAATTTTCCCTACTTTTTTCCTAATATTTTTTTTTCTACATTGAACACCTGATTCAAAAAACAGCCAACGTGAGATTTTAGGATTTGTTGATACACATCGCCTGAGTTCAGCTTATTGTAAAAACACTAGATTAGGCTGGGACAAAAGTATTAATGAAAAATGAAGTGAATTAAAAAAACCCACCCACTTAAGCAAATGTACCTGTCTTGATGAAACTGGCAAAAATGTCTATTGTGGAGGGAAAGTTCAATCCTTCCCATAGTTTCAAGTTTGGATAAACTTGAATAGGGGTTTAATTTCTGGAATTTCCGGCAGGTAAGTTTGATACCTAGTGTTATCGATGAGCTCTGATTCCTTAAAGTGAATGATTTTAGTCTGTATAATTTAACTTAGGTGGCTTCATGGTTGTGAAAACTGCGTCCCTACTAAAAACTTAGGAGTCGGCCAGAACATCTGTGCGAAAAATGTTCTGGTGTTTTGATAGTGATTTTTAAACCCCTGAAACATACAACTACCTATAGTGGAAGCGGTTTGGACTGTCAAAAATTGTCGACAAAACCCCTCCCGCGGTGCAACAAAACGCAACCACTTATATTCGAAAGATAGTAATAAATAATTTAAAAAAATTGTATGGTTGGTGGTCAATAAACTTGGTCGGCAGGGGTGTTTTTGGGTCAACAAAATCACTTCGAGAGTTTTTTGAGCTAAAGTAACTTAAGAAGATCAAGGATTTTTAATTGTGTAGCAAAACAATAATTTTAATCATATGCATCTATCAATCTTGAATTTATATTAATATTTTCTGTTTAACCATATATCAAGAGGGTCAGAAATTAGCCCAAAAATAAACTTTTTTCCTAAAAAAGCACACTTTTTATCACAGCATGTCAACACAACGAGTATTACCTGAACCCTTTATGCAATGTGTATTATAAAACACTATATCAATCACCAAAATAGGGACCATAAAAATAAGATTGTAATATTTTTACCTTAAACAAAATAATAAAAATAATAATTTCGCTTAAATTGCCGCCCAAATTTCATTTTTCTGACATTTATTGGTGTTTACTAGAATTTCATTTCCCCTGCCTCTCTCTACTGCCCTTTAAAACTATTTCATCATACTACTCAACTACCCATCTTCATTTCTTAGAATCTTATATATGATTCCTTCAATGTACAATGATGTGGTGGGTTTCTGTTGTTTTACCCTTGTCCGCTGTGTTATCTGAAGAGTCGGTCTGTAGGGAGAGCTTTTGTATTTTTTTTTAGTACTCGAAAACTAGAGCAGCTTTTCAAGGCTCGGCGCCCGCTCCGCTACTAGGCAAATACCAATTCAACTTAAGCTTGATGAGCTGCGTCATAAATGAGATATAAATCTTCCATGTGATGTAGCCTTCAGGTATATGGTAAATTGAAAATAATAATGTGTATCGGGAGCCTGAGACCCACTGAATATGGAGACCCGATATGAAAAATATATTACTTATTACCTCCTGTAGGATATACTATGGGATTATGCTCTGCTGAAACTTTCATGATTAGTTTTGACCTCTTACCATTATGTGGACATTATTTAATTGGTTTGGAGGACAATATGATTTATTGATACATGATTAAAAAGTCGATTTATTGTAAAATTGTTCTTTTCATGGTCTGGGGTCGAGTATAGGAATGAGCAAATATGGTTGAATAGATAATAGATCGTAGATTCTTCCCAAATATGCATTTCTTTGTCTTGGTTTTTATATTGAAATATGGTCGTGGGATTGGGAAATAGGTAATGAAATGGACATTAATTAGCAAACATGTGTAGGCCTTTTGTGGCGTATTTTCATCCTTTATTGGTATTTCAAATGGCATAATCACATTGACTGAAAATTTACATAAGTGGTCAGAAATTATGGACACGACATAAATTGTAGGTCACTAGGTTATAGGATGCATTATAAGCTTTCAAACAGTAAGATTGTACCAAGTGTTGGTGTTTGGGACTTTTGAAAGGATAGACCCAAATCATACATCATCTCCACATTTTGTGAAATTCAGTGGATGAGTGCAAATTATGTGTTCCATTTAGTGTGTATAGATAGTGACCCTGAGTCTCATCCTATTAATTCTTGTACAAGGTTAATTAGCAGGTGAAATTTATTTCTGGTGCGGTTTTAATCAATACTTCAGTTTTTCCTAAGTATAAGACCAAGCATAACTTAAATGTAAGTGCTTTGTTCATGGTAATTATATTTTTTAAATTCTTAGACGGGAATTTCATAAGTCGCGAAAAATGATTGCAATCTGAAAAAACCATAACAGATGGGTATAGGGGAAAGTATATTATTTAAAAACGCTTCAGTTCTGAGCAGTTAAAATATAGTATCTTGTGGACATGGGGCATTATAGTATAAAAAATTTGGTGGTGAAGTTACTTTTCCCCCAAAAATGGAAAAATTTGCTGTTTGAATGCTTTAATCGTCGTATTACATTAACCGAATTTTTTTAAAAAAAGTAGCATTTTGGCATCCTTGTGAATTTCCTTCAGAAAATGTATTGTCTTTTAATATACTAGGGTGAACAGAAAGGTTATATTTAATTTTCTATGAAAAATGACACGATTTTAAGAGGACCTATTTTTGGAAATATGGTGACACCAGAAATTCGCCACAGCTCAAAACGCATGGCCATAGACGTTTATCGTGATTGATGAAAATGGGAGATAATAGCGTCAACTGCAACAACAAAACAGGAAACTGCCGAAACCCGGGACAATTCAGAGCTCGTGAGGTGCTCGGTCTTGAACAGGGACCTTTAGATCTTCAGTTCGTAACGCTTCCCAACTGAGCTATTCGCTATGTCGGTTTAGAGGATCGTTCTATATTCAAGAAGTGTTTTTCGGACGCCTGCAATTTTGTTTGAACATTTGAAGAGTATGGTTGCAATCACAGGAGTGGAAGTATGGAAACGGTAAGTGTCCCATGTAAGATCACATAAGCTGGTCTCTAATACCCGTAAATCGACTTGGCGCTGAATATGGGTGTATAACTTGCGAGAGTTTTATAATGTGAAAGAAACATGCCAACGTCACCATTTTCATATACCACTGGTATTGTTAATAGTGGTGTTGAACACCTTATTTAGACGTATTGCTGGAAGTTTAGTCAGTTACAGGACCTGTGGCCCAACGGAATAAGGCATCTGACTACGAGTCAGGGGATTCCAGGTTCGAAATCATGGCAGGGCGTATCATATGAGCACTTTTTCGAATCAAAGTTCGGTTTGAATGTTTAAGGTTCCGAAACGCTCGTGCCGTGTTGATTGGGAGAACCATTTCGATACTTTAAACGACTTTGTGTGGTTCTAAGAATACAACCAAAGAGCATCAAGCTTAACGTATCCGTAAACTAAAAGATGTCCACTTCCCGTCTTAAAGGACTCTATTTCGGTGTCTCTTTTATTCTGAAAAAAACAATGCGTTTTCTTTATGTGATCAGTTTTGCACGACAGGAAAAAGTTTAAATTGACCTTTTTCATTCGAAGCGTAAAATGCCTTACAGTATCCTGTGTACCGACCCCTTAATACTGCGCCGGTTTGTGTCATAATAAATGGGGTAGTCAAAGTTGCTATGCGTGCAACGCTAAATACTAGAGAAAAAGCCGCCAGCAAAAATAGATGCCAAGACCAAAAGATAAAAAGAAAGAAAAACCACACGATGGTACTTTTTCCCAAAAAATGAATATAAGAAAACAACAGTATTCAAAGATATCAATCCCCATCAATTACGGTGTCTGTAGTAAGTGTCCGTTCTTACAGACAGTATGACTCTAAAATATCTAGATTGTTGTCCGTATTAGGCTGCTTTCTGGGCCTAGCTTCCACTGAGCGTGGCTATATTAGGATGACTTCTACTGTTACAGACATTACAAAATATGATTTTTTCGGATTTCTTTTTTTGATGTAGTAATCACCTTTTTAGGGCTTGGTGATTTTATTGTCCAAACACAGATCACTCAGCATCTGGGAAAACAGAAGTGCCTACACATGTAGGTGTTGTTTTCATCACAATTAGTTTTAGGGTATTAAATAAAATACATCAGCCCGGGCCGCTTTGTGTGCGCCGGCCATCACGGTTGGGAAGACCCCTGGTAGCGTCACTCTTTATTGTTTCTGGTGTACCATGTCGTCGTAGAATTGAAAACACCCCCGTTTCGCATACTCTTGGTTTTAAAAAAAATTACCCTTTTTTGTGCACAAATCGTGTGATATTTAGGTCATAAATTTTAACCCCCGTTTGCGCGAAATCAGAATGATTTGAATTTATCAGCATCTTTCAAACAAAACGGAAACTATGAAATACAGTCAAATCAATAAATTTACGATGTATGATGTACACAAAAGGTGGCTGTGAACCAAGCGTAGATGACAAGAGGAATATCAAGAATACATAGATACCTATGTCGTCAGGCTGAAGGTTGGAGAAGATGGATACTTTGTTGTTTATTCCATGCGAAAATCCACAGAACAAATATAAAAACGGTCTCAACGGGTTTTTCTGCGACCACCCACTGTACTACCCCTTTTCAAAATTTCGCGAACTTTGAAAATGAAAAAGTACCCTTTTTTCTGATATCGCGAAAAATAAAATTCGCGAAATTGATTGAGGAAAACAGCCTTTTTTCGCGATCCTACGAACGAGCATGGGTACCCGACAGTAAGAGGAGTGATGGTACCGGGGTGAATGATAGGCCTCATATTACCTTTTTTGACCTTGATATGTGACCTTTCAACTCATGGAAATGAAGAAAGATACCATTGTTTTTATAAATGCACCGGTAATTATTAAAAAGTGGGACATTTATTGTAGGTCACATGTTCAGTTACATTGTCAATTTTGACGACCATAACCAGCATCATCTGGGAATACGGTACTCAACACAAAAATAATGTAGCAAGTAAACTTGCGTGATCCCCCTGGCAAAATGGCAGTATGGACCATAACAAATTTTAATACGAGTGTCACAGTACCAAAATTAATTATTATCAAAATCATGAATCAAGAAAATTTTGAAGAGGCTAACTTGAAATAGTGAACATTACATTTATGATAGAAGACGAGTCTTCCCACAGAGGAAGGTTTGATTATCATTCCTTCATTATTTTGGTTAATCACTCCTTCAATTTTTGAAAACCTTACTTTAAGGCCAATGGAACTACTTAAAATGAACAGGAAAGGATGCTTGAATATTTTGAGCAACTAAAAATTTGTTATTATCAGGCAGCAATTTTACTCATGTTTTCTCAAGAGAGTGAAATTTAAAATTTGAAGAGTGAAATCTGTACTGTGTTGCTGAGAACAGAAAATTGAAGAGCGACTTCACTTTCAAAAATATTTTTTTAAGAGTGAAATGCTAAGTTCAAGAGTATTTCACTCTCGATATGGAGTGGTGTTTTTAAGAAAAACAATTTTTGCACAATAATGAAATATTTGCCACAGCGGCAAATCTGATGCATGCTCCAACAGGAAACTAAAAATCAATTTCCTTTGGCCCAAGGTGAGTAATTTAAAATACAAACTTGACATCCAAAAGAAAAATGTTTTTTAGTTAGCTAAGCAGTGGTCGGCAGAGGTTGGGAAACCCCATTTTTGTGTCACACACACATGATCGCACAATAGCCCTTTCATGTATATAAACAGGAAGTACTTTAGGGAAACAACTTGATACACGTAAGTGCACCCATACCATTCACGAAAGGGTGATTTAAATTTTAATGCAAATGCTAAGATGGATGGGTTCCAACTGTTAAACCATGACTGTAAATAGTTAAAAATTATTGCACAAATACATGGTAATCTGAATCATGATATTACCAGATTTCTTTTCAATATTGATTGCCACGAAAATATGAGGTCAATTTTTTACTTTCCTTTCACAAGGCAAAAAACCTTGTGAAATGGAACAGTAAAAATTGACCGAATGATTTCACTACTGATATAAAGGCAGTCAATCATAATATCACTTGGGCTTCCCATGCCATGTACATGTAATAGAATGCCTTTGTGTGATACTAACAATATGTGGTCAAATTTTGACTTTCCCATTCCATGGAGGCAAAGCCGAGTAAAATGGAACAAACAATAGTACTTAAGGTATAGTCACACAGAAGACAGCTCCCGACCCAACCACTTCCCGACTACACAAGACCGCATTTTTTTCAAAATCGGCTAGTCTTGTTCAAACTTGCAAAATTTACCATTTTTAAAAAATACTTCCCCGACCAGGGATGATTAGTCTGCTCGTAATCCCGTCGTCAACGAGACCATGATGCTGAAACCCGAGCAGGTAGGCGACAGGCATCATGGAATCGCAAGTCCAAGTTATTGGCGACACCAAATTTGAGAGAAAACCACCACTGTTGCCTGGGGGGTCCCCGATTTGTCGCCGAACTTGAAACGACGATAAGTTATGACATGTCGCTGTCAAGACTTGGCCTCATCGATTGGTCGCCGAGTTGTTGACGCCAAGAAAGGTACCGTCACATGAAGACAACCCACGACGCGACCCAACCTCTTCCCAACTACACAAGACCACATTTCTTTCAAAATCGGCTGCAGTCTTGTTCAAATTAAAAGACAAGAGATGCTCAATCGCCGAGCAGTAGGCGATCAAGCATGTCACTTGTTCAGTTCTCAATCAGTTGCAGACCTTAACACGACAGCACAAGTTGTTGTCAAGACTGCAAGTCAGCGACTTATCTTCTGTAGTCGCCGAGTTTAGTCGCCGATTTAACATGTCCAGTTGGCTTGCATTTTCTCTCCCGCTTGGAGCAGACTCATTGCCGACCACTTTCCAACTCATCGGCTACCGCTTCCAAACCGCTCATGTGTTCAAGCCTACCTTCCCGATTCAAAAACCCGCCACAATTTTTTTAAGCTGCAAGAAAAAATTGTGGCGGGTTTTTTCAAATTTGCCACGTGCTCCCGACCACACAAGACTGCAGAAGACTGTACATGACAGTCCCATACTACACCTGAAAAAGGAAAATTACTCACGATTTTCGAAAAATGGCCTATCGGCACCAGTCTTGAGCAGTCTGGAAGCGGTTTTCTAGCTAATAATCGGTAAGACTACAGACGACTGTACAGAAGAACAGGCCCAGACCTTGCCAAAACTACACATGAAAAAGAAGAACTGCTCACGATTTTCGAAAAATGGCCAATCGGCACCAGTCTGGGGCAGTCTGGAAGTGGTTTTCTAGCAAAAAATCAGCTGTGTGACTGAGCCTTTAGGGTTATAAATGAGGACTCCATTCAAGAAGTTTGGGGATGGTTTGAAGATGTTTCCAGTTTGAAGGGTGCTGAAATCAGGATTTTTGGGTCCAACCTCCAAAATGTGGAGAACTTTGTAAAATATGGGGGTAAAATTAGTACAGGGGTAAATCAAGTCAAATTGTGTTTAAATGTACATCAATGTAATTTGTCTGATTATAAGGATTAAAAAAGTACAGTTTGTATTGGTTCTGACCTTTAGGTACTACACAGCTACAGCCCTGATAAGGTTAAAGGTCATCTTGGGGCAAAAAATATCCAATGCTCAGATTTTGTAGAAAACAAATTTTCATACACAAAATGTGGAGTGATTGTGTTGTGTGCCCTACAGACTATTAATGGAAGGTAAGTTGAGGTCCCACATAACATTAACACGTACATTGTACATGTGCTGTCACAACTGCATTTTTAGCAAGTTTTTGTCTGTAACTTGACTCATAGTACTAGTATAGTTCTGCTAAGCATAACTCCACATTATGTCTTTAACATGTTGTCAATAACAGATGTGTGGAGTTATGCAAAACCACATGGAATATCTTTCCCCTGTTACCAGCATGAGCAGGCCATTTCAAAGAGCCAACTTTGCAGACTGCAGACGAACAAAATACCAAAAGCAATTCAGAATCGAGTTGATATATGTTCCTTAGATAATAAATTACCTTTTGAAAT
>JAMKCH010006535.1:0-82235 GCA_023653785.1 Ophioderma brevispina | reverse complement strand
GAAAGCTGACTTGACTATCATTCGAGGCGTCTTGATGCCAATCGATCCTCATGACATCCTACGACCTCACGTCGTTCCGTACCACGCAGCTGTAGGTGACAACTTTGTGCTAATGGACGACAATGCTATGCCCACACAGAGCCAGGTTGACCAACCAGTTCTTGGAAGAACAGGGTATCGACCGTCTGGAGTGGCCTGCTGCAAAGTCACCGGACATTAATCCAATCGAGCACTTGTGGTCTCACCTGAATACCGGAGTATAGATAGACGCATCAAGAAGCTACAACAACGATTGATTGGCCTAGGACGATCATCAGGAGGGAGTGGGCTGCAATGACCTGGCTCGGATCAACAGGTTAGTTAACAAGTATCTCCGACCGGACTTTGGCAGTCATTGCAGCAGACGAGGACACACCATAATTGAAGATCGTGGATCAATTTTCTTGTGAGGAAGGTTTGAGTTAACATGTGAATAAAGTTCTTATCATCCTTTCTTGTGTCCAGTATCTGTTACGTTTTATGTGTGACTTTGTGTTTGGTATCGTTTACAGTGATAAACCTTCCCTCTAGGGTTTACTGCAACTTTTAAATCCTTGGTGGGTTCGGTCAATTGGGCATAACTTTAACAATACTCAGTCGATCGCGCCACAAAATGAGGTGTTAAAATACGCGTAAATTAAACACCAATTTCAATTATATCCCATAATTTATAATACGAGGTATCGGGTTTTTTTTTTGAAACCTGACAGATAAATTTTTCAGGGGTGGGAGTTACTTTTTGGGTGGTGTTATTATACAAGGTCCGTAGATTCTAAAAGGTAGTGTTCTTGGAAAAAAATATGTGAAGTGCCCACTACCTTGCCCTCTTCCTGCCCTCGGTTTCCAAATGTTCTCGTTCAATTTAGGGCCATACAAACCTCAGCGTTTCGCTTCATGCTTATCAGCCGTTTCGCTTCTTGTGACTCGTAGGCATGCCTATCGGCGTGGCTTTCAATGGATTCCACTGCTGATTGGACAAAATTTCTTATTAGTGGCTTAATTGAACTCTGGATGTTGTCGTCTGACAAGTCAATCTGAGCAAATACAAGGTATTGCGCAGCTCAGCATTCAAGGCAATCAAAGAGCACGTCTGCCCAGACAAATCCGAGTTGAATTCTGGTTTCCCGTTCTGGTTTAAAGGGGTGAAGGTATTTGCGATTCGCGAGTTGCGATGCGAGTTGCGAGTACGATTTGCGAGTTCCTGACTGAGAGTTGCGATTGCGAGTTCATGACTGCGGGTTGGATTTTGCGAGTTGAAATATGCGGGTTGCGAGTTCCTCGTATTTTGCGAATTGCAAATATGTAACGCTTTATTTCTATTTTTTGTGTACTACTCCAATGTAACAATGTGACAATTTTTCACTCCCAAACAAGAGTGAAACTCTTGAGAATCACACTCAATATGAGGTATTCTGATTGCCACTTTAAAAGTGTGAATTTCCACTCAAAAAGAGTAAAAATCACCCAAAAGAGCAGATTCCACTCATTTTCATGTTTCAGCCTTTGTTTAACTTCCACAGGTGTTGTCTCCGTCATTTACTCACCGGTGGAATCCACCCAACCCTTTTTTTGGAGTGATTTTCATTCTTTTGATTAAAAAATTTGTCATTTTAAGTACACACCACTCACTTGGGAGGGGGTTTTTACAAAGTTTTCACTCTTTTGGAGTGAATTTTCACATCGTTTACATAGACGAGTATGAAGATTTGTAGCTTCTAACAATAATACCAAAGGAACTGGTAGCTTGTTTGTTGCATTTTGTTTTTTGACTAATGGTAATTAATATTCGTTCCTTGTTTTTGTTTGCCTTTTTCATTTAGTTAGTGGTGGGGGACCTTCACTATTTTCCTTTTTCCCCTAGTCTGCATCATGTGCTTTATTCTCTAATAACAAGATAAGGCCCCCCCAACCATAATACAAAGTGGGTGTGAAGGGTAAAATGTACTTATTCCTACTTTTAAGTGCATGTATCTTTCATAGTCCATGCAAAACTTTGTAGTTCACTAATTTGACAAACAGGCCTGTGGTCAAAAGGTACTGGAGATTTGTGATATTTTAACAACATCAAATTGCCATCTTTTTTACCCTTTGTCCTACCAGGTATATACCCTGATTTAACCCTAAACCTGCCCAATTAAATATGTAAACTCCCAATCCTACCTTATTTTTTTTTAAGATGCCCCAATTTTTTCAAATTGTGTGATTTTTGCACAGTGGTGTTTATATGGTCTAGTAAGCTCTATACCTGCGTCAACAATATTTAAAAATGTGTATTTGTCATAGTGTCACCTACACAAGTACCTCTATCATTTGACTTACCGCCTGAAAGAATGTTATTTTTTACACGTATACGTGTATGAAGCTGAAGATGAGCTTTCTGGTCGGCTGCCTAAAGGCTGACCAGATTTCCCGATGCGGGCGCACTTAATTTTCAAAATATCACCTACTAACGAACTCTATCCTAATTAATCAAAATTAAAAGGAATACCATGTTGGATGCCTAAAATAAGCACCTTCACTTTTTCCTCAACTTCATATCATAAACCCTTGATAGCCTGGATACAGCTGGCATGTTCCTATGTTGGATCTGACCTTGGCATTTAGCCTATTAATACTTTTGGTTCGATCTCAATTTGGGGGTGACTTTCCACTGTGCTTGTTAAGTTTTGCACCCGAAACGCACGCGTTGCGTTGACCTTGGAATTGCATCATTTACGCACGCGCACAAGCGTCGCAATCACAAACGCTAGAACGAATGCACAGTCCGCGGCCTGACGTCACCCCCAACTTTGTGTGTTAGAGACAACACATTTCTTGTATTCTAGTTAAACAGTCCACTCTCACACCACACACTAACGCCTCTATACCGTTCTACCAAAATGACAACTTTGTCCTTTGTGGGTCATGAGGTTACTAAATCAACTAAGACCAACCCCTCATGGGTGCTTTTTGTTCTGATAGAAAAAAGATAGAGCTTTCCTCTTTGTTCAGCCGCTCTTCGTCATTTTTCATAATAATGGCATTTATTATAGTTGACACTTGTAGACTCTTCACATAGTAATTTGGCTACAAAGTGCCGAAAGGTGAAAAACGAGGTGATAATGGCCTTTATTTTCAATTGGGTATTGAATCAAAATAACTAAATAGAATTTTCACAAAGTTGTGTAAGAAAGACTTTTTAGAGCTTCCACTCTTTCAGAGGGTATGATTGAAGACTTTGTTACAATCATTTTAGCGACGTGTAACATCTATCCAGTGCACCTGCAGAAGTGTGGATATAACATAAACTAGGCCTATGTTTTAGCCACCACAATAGTCACATAAGGTTCTTGCAATCTAACAAGATGGAAACTGAATATCTGATACAATTTAAACTTGTATGTATGCTGTATTGAAAATCATAATGTGAAATTAGGGATGAACCTTAAATCGGCTTAAAAATGAGTGAAGAAAGAGCAACTCGCAATATACTAGGAACTCGCAACAAACTCGCATGTAACAACTCGCAAATTCAACTCGCAAAATCCAACCCGCACTCGCATTTCAGGGAACTCGCAACTCACCAACTCGCAAATCAACGAGCAAAATTCAACTCGCACGTTTTAACTCACAACTCGCACTCGCATTTCATGAACGCGCAACTCGCAACTCGTACTCGCAACTTGCAACTCGTAACTCGCACTCGCAACTCGCAGATTATCCAACCCCGGTTTAAAGGAACCATTCTTCAAGCTCGTAATCTTTAATAAATCATGTTTTTACGGCACATGGCCATATTTTGTTTACACATTGCCGTACTGCAACAATGTATACTGTCACGTATAAAGATACTCAAATCCCCCTGCATCAAACCGGGGGGCTTGTTTTCTTGTTTGTCAAACAAACTTGGTGATATTATTCTATCAATAAGGGGAGGGGATCCTGTGGCTGGTATAAACTGAAATGTAAAGTATTAATTATAGAAGCGGTTCCCGAGGTGATGTTGGCAAAGTTATACTGCCGTTTTAACTTGTAACGTTCTCTGGCCATGCGCATATTTTGTTTAGCCATTGCCTTTTAAAAAAAGGAAGAAGGTTTTTTTTTACCTGATAGGATGGCATATCAGATAGTTTGAGTCCTTGGTGTGTGGTGGGTGTTGTAGCACGCGTATGTTGTATTTCATATCGCATTAGTGACTTGATGATCTGGACCCACTTACCCTGGCGGTGCAATATGTGGTTCCAGTCATCGCCCATTATCCCAAGAGACGAGCCCTAAGAAAAACTTCCGAATATTTTCGTTATAATATTGCGTTGGTGTTTACTTGTTTGGAAGTAATAAAATAATTCAACTGCAATATAAGTGCTTTCTTTTTTCTAAATACCCTTCGATGTGTAGCATAAACCTAACTTATACCAATGTAATATTTATTCAGTAGTTTCCAATTCAAGGCCATTTTGGAGAAGGCCCGTTTTATAACGTATTTATATCAATAGTTTGGAATCATGAGCTGGAATATTAAGCCTGGTTGATACTTCACGCGATTTTTCAGCTGCGAGAAATCGCCGCGATTTTCCCCGAATCGCAGCGATTTCACGCCATCTTTCGCGATTTCTCTCGCTGTCGTAAGCTGGAAAAAAAATGTGCCGCGAACCTCATGGTATTGCCAGTTATAGTGCAAGATGGTCTATGTTCCTAATTATAAGGCTTGTGCGTATATTCACGTAATTTTTCCAACTAGCAATTTAGTACCAAAAGGGGTATACAAGAATATAGAGTAAACGTAACAAATTTGGATAAAGTGATTTAGCATTTTTATTATTCAAGAATAGGTTGGCCCGCAGTTTGCCGCGAAAATATAACATGTTGGGGCATGTTGGGGTAAAAATCGAATTAGAAATGCCAGATGCCAGATGGTTCCTCCTCGTGCTAGATCCTATGCTTTGACGGTGGATAATGTTCTTATCATTTTGTTGCTTTTGCTTCGACGGCCATCTCATATTTCGCTCTGCCGTAAACCTAACTAAAATAGGAAATGTCTTAAGTCTGGTACGACATAGGCTTTCTTATTATATAGGTCCAAACAATTGTGATTGTCAAATATGATCCAAGCCAGAGATGGGTTGTTTTTGACAACGAAGTTGGTACAACATTTGACATAGGCTAAAAATATGAAGTATAATAATAAGCTTCTTGCGTCCATTATAGCCCTCAAAATTTAGTAAGGTGGAGGATATCGCCATTCACGAATTATTTTTCTTAATGATATCCTCGTAAGCTCTTGTAGTCGGATCTTTTGGTCATTGTGGTCATTTTAGCGCCTCTATTTGATCGTCACTCAGATTCGCCATGATGCATGTGCATTTTTACCAAATTCGATTTGGGGGATGTTGACTTTGGACTGCACTCACGTGGGCCAAATGAAGACTTCCGATTGGATGAACGAAAAAAATCGTCAGCGAGAATCGCAAAAGTTAAACTCATTTTAAACTTCAGCGATTCCCGCTGAACTCCTCTCGCTGTCCCGCTGCTGAGGAAAAATCTGGAATCGCCGGCGGGTCTCGCAGACTTGTGCGATAAATCACTGACCTTCGCGAGACAAAAAATCGCTGCGATTTCACGCAGCTGAAAAATCGCGTCAAGTATCAAACGGGCTTTATAACCACGTGGAGAAATCGCGTGTATTATGGAATAGTCCAAGCCCGTAACCGTTTTCTCTCACACACAGCGCGCCGTGGTTGTTGCTGGGTAAGCACGCGCATGCATCACTGTTGAGGCGCAAGCACACACGCATATAAAAATCTGTGCGTCACGCGGTATGTTACCAGTGTTGCATTTCCCAGTGTTTCATTGTCTGATCGGCCGATTGTTTTCTGCAAAAATTATGCGAAAACCAATCGATTGAAGAAACTATGCTTCTAAAAAGTTTCCTGATCCTAATACACAAAAAGTCTCCCGACGACCCCTGTTAATTTTGCTTAGGAAAAGAGATATTTTGAGTCCGTGAGATAGCATGTGGCATCAGTTGTTGTTGTTGTTTTCATTCACTAAGTGTGACGAACGTAAATACTCGCGTTGTCTCATAAAGATGACATACGGACTTTCCAAATACGACGATACGTAAACCAAATATGGTGGTGCCCAAAAAACTATGTAATGAAAGTGAGTTATTATGCTCATTATAATACTTTTGGGCACCTAGATTTTGGTTACGCAGTTTCGGGAGAATCTTCGGGTCTGGGTTATATTTACGTCATTGGGTTGTAATACATGTACTACGTACTACCAGGGTGTGCGCGGCGCGCCGTGCGTGCGTGCGGTGCATGCATTGTGTTTGGGTGTGTGAGTTCTCGCAGCGTATGTGTATGTGTGTGCGTGCGTGCGGTGCGATTGGGCCAGGTTGTATGTCACAATGTGTCACGTGGGACTTGTATCAGCCACAACTGGGTGGGCTATACTTGGTATGTTATTCAACGCAACCGGCCTGGACTTCGGACAACTTGGGAATGTCCCAATTGAATTTTTCCCATGCTCTCTGCCCGGAAATGCCATAAAATGAGGTTAATTTCATAAAACTGGGGACCTATAGGGTGGGGTGATGGCCCCATTTGGGCGGTGGGAGGTATTCTTATATCCCGTGTACAGGGTGGCCACAAAAATGGTGCAAGGCAAATGCGCCCTCGTTTGAAGTGAAAAAATATAACATAGTGGACATTATAGTATACATCATTTACCACAAATGAAATCTAGGCTTTTGAATACCCATGTACAGCGTCCGATTTGTTTGTTTCAATCCAGAGATGTGGCTAATATTCTAAGAGAGGTTGCAATACCAATTGTGCCATTTTTCACAGAATGGGATACAAAGTAAGGCCTGGCATCGCGTTGATAGGTTGATAGGGCTTATGATTAAAAGCACTCGATCATAACACAATCAAAGAAACCTGTTAAAGGTCCATGGCACGATCGCAAATAGCCTCGTCCCCCAGAAGCCCCAGATTTTACCGGAAGTGGTCAAACATTTGGTATCAGAAGAAAGCTACTATTTTTCTCATTTACCTTGTGAAATCTTAGAACCAAATGATGTTGGTGTGGAAGTTATGAGCAAAACGTGCTCCATTTTGGTCGACCAATATTATTTTACACAGTACTCCATGGGGCTTACAAAATCACGTTTTATCTCTCGCATCAAAACGGATTGAAATATCGGCGCGAAAGTTTATCAGATGGGGTTTTGAAGTGAAGGCCAATCTATAAGATATAAACTTCAATATCTGAACCGGGCCATCCACCTTTAAGTTAACATTGGAACATCATTATGATAATGATTACTAAAAATGGTGATAAAAGTGTGAGAATAGTTAATGAGATGTCCTCTTCAGGATAATTGATTTTGAAATCAGAACAAAAGAAAAGAAAAGTATCAAGATGTGCAATGATTACTGTTTGATAATGTCTATGGTTGCCAACAGAGTGTGCTTAATTTTTATGTTCTTTTACTCAGTGATGAAGTATTTAGATGTTTTACTGAGAAAAAAGATACAGTGATATGAAGTAACAAGGACAAAGGTCAAACATAATTGTGTGATGGATGAATTCTTTCGAATCAAAAACATGTCCTATCAATGCATGATTCGATTGTGTTATGTTATCCCATTCTGTGCAAAGTGGCACAATTGGTATTTCACCCTCTCTTAAAATATTATCCATATCTATGGATTGTAACAACCAAATCGGATGCTGTAAACGATATTCAAAAGCCAAGATATCATTATGACATGATGTAAATATCACGTTAGTATTTTATTTTTTTTTCACTTCCAACGAGGGTGCTTTTGCCTTGCACCATTTGTTTGTGGACACCCTGTATTCCCAGTTTTACACACATATAAAAAGTGTGTGGGTGTGTGTTGGTACGCATTCCCTCAAAAAAGGAAAGTTAGGTTTGACGTTCTTAACGCACCCTCTGGCGCGAACGTTAACCGTGTACGATGTAAATTTGTATTTTCTCATATTAACCACTTTAGAAATATGCCTGGTTCATCTATTTTCAGTTTGTTTATGGTTTTGAACTAACATCACGTGGAAAGTCAATATAAATCGCAACTCATTTAAAAGGTAGTAAATCAGGGAGTAGCCGATAATAACTCATAGTTACTGGTCCCCCGAGTAGGCCAGAGTGCCTAGGAGCTGTGGCTGGCGACGAGAGGGCTGCACGGTAACCTTCGTGCAGCAGCTACCGGTAAGGTGTCCCGCGCCACTTCTTTTAATTCGTTTCTGAAATCTAGCATTGTAAATTAAATTCAGGTTTTTTTACCGCAAACAAACCGAAAGATATTGCATAAGTGTTATTTTAGTAATGCTATGATTTGTCCTTCAGACAAATATGTATTTGGTGGTCATTTATTTTCACTTTGTGGGCGTTCAAGGAATCACCCGACTTTGAAACGATTAACTTTATTTTTCAGACACTTTTTGATATTTTAATATATAATATTTATCTGAGCCGTGATGAGTTGTTTATGGCAGATACGCATGTTTACCTAATCATTCACTTGAATTTTGCGACAACAGTTATAATGTTCGTTTCAAGTTTATATCTTTTACATTGACCCATCATCTGTAGGTATTTAATTGTTATGTTGTTATTATTATTATTCATGTAATCTAATGTTAATATGTTGTTAGTATCTGTAATATTTAGAAATTTGGTCGATTGTCTATTTTTGTAAATGACTAATAATATTGGTGAATGTCAAATATATCTATTATGTTTAGTGCAGGTTGACGTTATTTGTTATGAAAGCGAGTTATATAAATAAATCGAGTTACAAAACCGTCAAGGAAAAACAGAATACTGGAATATTTTCCCTTTTTGCCACAGGCATATCGAACGTGACTATGCCTGCCAGAAACATTTACGTTTTTCCAACTTTGTGTGATGCACATGGATGTCCAAACGTCCAAAGCGTAAGAAAAGGAGGGAAGAGATGATGATGACGATGGCGATTTGACGACGGACACGGACGGGATGACGATTGACGCATGATGGTGATGGTGATGATGATGATGTGCTGATGATGATGAGAATTGTTATTGTCCGATTTTATTTTGAATGCGTCCCCAGGAAATAGTCACGTTACTCCAACTGGAAATCCTATCCTAGTTAAAGACACCCTTCCGACCCGTGGGGCCCAATGGTGAGGAATTTTTAGAATGTATAAGAAAATGTCACGAAATATGCCGTGTCAGAAAGCCCAGTCAGGGGTAATTATGAAATTGTTAGGAGACGCAATGGTCAGAACATCGCAAGGTGAATTCGCTCAATGCTACCCGCTCTTGCTCGCCGTGTGTTCGTGATTCTACGATGTATAAAATGCTGGGATGGGTCCAAGATACAAACTCATTACGAACAATTTGCGAAGAAAAAAAAAATGGAAAAATATCTTTGCATGGATAGTTACGAAATTGACCCGTAAACAACACCTGATCATTAAGGCATTAAGAAGTTCAAGGTTCACTGGTAGATGGATGTTCACATGACGATTACGTTGATTTTGGATAATGTGTATTCAATCAAGATGAAAAAAATAAAAAACTTAAAAAAAGCAAAAAATCACACACAAAACGAACACCCTTATACATTTCATAAGTGCTGTAGGTCGGAGAAGTAGTAGGGGAAAACAGCTTTCACCTCATCGAGAGCGATTTTTTTATAGAAACCTTGGTATTTTTAAATTCTCATCTGCAAAATATGGCTGACTTTCATCCCCACAAGATTTGTGTAGTTGCCCATTTTTATAAAATTTCCCTTTCTTGTAAGTTGGAACGGATTGTATTAATTTGTATATTAATATTTAATACAGGAGCGACTATGGGCCTTTATTTAAGGAGTTCGTTCATCCCCCACTTCAGAAAAGGTTAAACACCATTGGTAGTTAATATGGGCCCTCAATCAATGCTAGGGTTAGTTAGTACTCTCAAATGTGGTGTAATTGTTCCAATAGGGGCAGCGTATAAAGCTTGTACACGGAGGTCAAAATTTAAAATGTCCCCAAAAAAAAACAAACTGTTAAAAAAAAAAAAAAAGTATGCCATATGGTCAGTCTATGTCATAAGTTCCAAAAATGTACAGGTTGTCATTGGTTTTGGAGTTATAGAGTAGAGTGGTAAAAAAGGGTCACCTCAATGTGCACAGGGGTCATTAATTAAATCTTACTTATTTGCCTGAGGAAGAGAGAACTCCCCAAAGTAGTTTTTGGTTATGTTAACTGTTTAATACCGAGCAAAGGGTCAAATGCACTGCAGATGCTACAAAACTATTCCTTATTTTGAAATATTAAGAAGACGAGCGGGGAGGCCCGCGCTTCGCGCGGGCTCCCGCTAGTTGGGTGACGGGAGCGTCACTGAAACTGGAAGCGATCACTGAAGAAGTGATACACTATGCATGGCGAGACTGCACCAAACCCGCTATCCCTGAACTTTAGGACTCCCCGGCCCGCCGAGTCGGCAAATTTGATTTTTAAACACTTTTAATACCTCAAATTCCCGTACCTATCAATCATAGCTTCATAATTAGTTATCCGATTGCTAAAGAAACGTCAATGAATATTATACCGTATAACTTTCCGTATATGTTATTTTTTTCTCGATTTTTTTTAAATCATAAAACCAATATTTAATCCGTTATTAAGTTTCCGTCTACTTTTTTTTTAAATCAAAAGTAGGCCTATCCCCGTGGGGTAAGCGTTAGTTCCAGTTTCCACATATTTTCTCAGAACTCCTCAAACTCCATATAAAGTTCTCGCATGTAGATGCCCCCCTCCGTCACAACATACCGTAG
Organism: Ophioderma brevispina; assembly: GCA_023653785.1. Classification (NCBI taxonomy): domain Eukaryota; kingdom Metazoa; phylum Echinodermata; class Ophiuroidea; order Amphilepidida; family Ophiodermatidae; genus Ophioderma; species Ophioderma brevispina. The sequence goes on along the minus strand of JAMKCH010006535.1, from coordinate 71,374 downwards.
TCGTATTTTTTATTAATAATAGTTTGCAGCATATTCCTTGGAGCTTAGGGCTCTATATAGTTCCTATTTTCTAAATATTAACACGTCAATTTCACCCCATCATTTTCCCCGTATATTTTTTTCAAAACCATGTGGGGGTGTGGGGTAACCGTATGTATCCATACATACGACAATCAAAGCGAAAATAAACAGAAACATTTCTTTTTTCCCCATACCGTTGTTAACTATTATAAGAGCCTGTAAGTTATTTGGGTTACCGCACATATAGCGTCTTGTATAATCGCCCGTGGCCCCACGCGTAACCAACCGTCGCAAAGCTCCACGCATACGGGTCGCTTAGTCACGCGTACAAACAAATGGTTGCAACGCGTAACCACCCCGTCGCAACGCACCGCGCATATGCGCCGCTTAGCAACGCGTACAAACAAATGGTAATTGATCATAGCAACCGAGCACATTTCGTTGATTTTTCAGGTCATTCTGAACGGATTTCGTCAAATATATGCGCTTACCCGTACGGTAATCCTCACGCACCTTTCACGTAAGTTTGGCGCAATATGGATTGAAACTGCCGAGCCTTATACGAATATAACACACATAATATACCATACAACATTAGCCAAATTATGGTATGACTAGCGGGAGGCCCGCGCTTCGCGCGGGCTCCGCTAGTTGAGTGATCGGGAGCGATCACTGAAGGAAAGATCACTGAAACTGAAGCGATCACTGAAACAGATATGATCACTGAAAAGAAGGACAGGAAGCGATCACTGAAACTGGAAGCGATCACTGAAAAACAGGAAATGATCACTAAACGACGCGATAACTGAAGAAGTAACCCATATGCGACACCCAGTCATAATCAAACCAGTGGATCACAAAAATCATCAAGTCACTCCCGTATGATTTACCAGTCATCCGAAGTTTTAAGACTCCCCCGGTCACAAAACACTTTTAGTTAAACTCAATTTCCCGTATCAATCCTGTATTATATCGTGTGTACAAATTTTAGTTCTATTTATCGTATTTTAAATAATAAAATTGTTTTTATTTTTTGCTTTTTTTAAGTTTTTTAACTTTTTTAACTTTTTTATATGTCATATCCTCATTTTTTCTCTCAAACTTCCTTCAAATTCCCCGTATTATATAAACTGGTCGTCATCCTGCAGTTATGCATTTCCCAGTGCAAACATCCCGTGAGCGTATTGTTTCCACCAACTCCTCAAGTTCCCGTATAGTTTCCAAGCATATCCAGTAGCTTAGCCCTAGGTAGGCCTACTTCCTATTTTAATAAAACGCAATATTTCATCCCGAACTTACCGTATATTTCAATTTTTTCTCAAAATCTCCCCCGCGTGTGTTCTCACCCGTACTTCCATCACAATCAAAGCGAAAATAATAACATGAACTGTTATTTTGATCATTATTTCTTTACCCACATCACCGTTAGTAAATGTAGCTCGGTGGTTTTGCACTACAGTACACAAGGTATACGGCGGCCTGTTACTTGCGTTGATAACCGCAGAGCGTATCACGCGTAACGTTGCGTAAACCGCAGATTCTTAGCGTCTCACGCGAAACCACCCGTCGCAACGCCACCACGCATACGCGCCGCTTAGTAAAAAACGCGTACAAACAATGATAATTTATCATGGCAACCGAGCAACATTTTCGGTGATTTCAGTCATTTTTCTGAACGATTTCGTCCAAATATTTGCGCTAACCCGTACGGTATCCTCACGCACCTTCCACGTGAATTTGGCGCAAAATGGATCGAACGAGGAGCCTTTTGCGAAACATACACACATAATACATACATACACATTAGCCAAATTATAGTATGTAAACATTTTTAAATTTTTTTTACCAAAACTTGGAGCATTTTCTGATTTTGACCCCTGTAAAATGGAAATGACTTTTTTTGCAATTTAGCCATTTTACCCTATATAAACTGGTCAAAATATACATTTGGAATCCTTATGACTGGACGGACAATATGGCATTCATTCATGATGGAGCATTGTAAAAGTTGACCCGTATAAATTGCCCCATTGAAAGTGACCCCATAAGAGAGTAGCTACTAGAACTGGGACAGATCTAATTACAAGACGGCCGTATTGGGAATGGATGGTGATCCCCTTATGACCGTTGAGGTGACTTGACCTTGACCCCTTAACTTCACCAAATATGTCACAAAGGTCATAAAGTATTTTACGTGTTAACAACTGTACAAGGATCAATTTTTGAGTTTCAAACTCAAATCTCAAGCATGTAAGGATTGGACTTTGCACCTCTATAACGTGACACCTGTGTCACGAATAGGGTCGTCCACTGTAAGTTTTCTGTATTACGAATCCCAAGGATTATCTGTACAATTCAGTCAATACGGAGCTTGTTGTAAAGTTGACCTTTGACCGGGAACTTCGACCTTTGGGGTCGAGACTAGCATACACCTTTCTACTATTAATGTAATCCGTAGATAAAGGGGCGTTATCTGTCCTCTATAGGCTGAAGATAAATCCAATAATTTGGTCTATTTTTAAAATTTTTTGGCAAAAATTGACCTTTGACCCCCTTATGGACCTTTGATCTGGTATAAAAAAACCTCGTGTAACACAAACAAAAAAATGCATTGTTCCAATGCAAATAAAAACAATTCTAAAAGCCTTTATAATTGTAATTTTAAAAATTCTTAAATTATTACCTTTTAAAACCGGAAAGACCTTAAATGACCTTTGGACCTCCAAAATAAAAAATACCTGCGTACACAATGGTAACAGGAAAGCCTATCTGAAAGTAAGTCACTGTACTATGTTTGAGTTTGAGATAAAAAATTTATGAATATTTTGGAATATTTGGTTTTGACGGAAGGAACAAGTGACCCCCTTAATGACCTTGGATCCTGAAATTGTGGACAACCCAAAAGACCCCTGCCTAGTTACAATACATTGTGCTCTAAATGACGCATCTGTAAGTAATTTGTAAGGACACAGGGATTTTTGTTGAATATTTTTCACAATTTTTTACTTTCAAACCCGGGAAATGACCCCTTAATGACCTTGAACTTATCCCTGAAAGCACCCTATATGAGGCAAGGGTCAGTGGCTACTGTGAAGAACTTGGTCGATATCGGCGTTAATCCTGTAAAAGAAGTAATTTTGACAATTAAATTTAAAATTTGACGCCTGTGACCAGGTCAAAAGGTCAGACAGGGGTCAATTCATATGACATAAATGGTCTAAGTCAGGTTCATTTGATGTTAAGTTAGTCACAAGACGTCAACGATGACTGAGTAGAAGCAGTTGAAGTGTGTGATAGAAAGAAGAGAAGAAGAAGAAGAGATAAGAAGAAGAAGAAGGAAAACGCATCAAAAACAGAACAAGACGGTGGACGGCCGTCTTGTAAAACTATACCTAGCATGATATATAGAGGGTAAATACCAACTACCAAGTTTAACCTTTTCTGTAGTGGGGGATGAACGGTGAGGTTTGACATAGGGGTCCATGCTACAGACAGCAAGTAACTGATTATAGTTCCAGAGTTTATGCTAATTTATTTTAATGCTTCAAATCTGTAAACAAATGTTGTACAGATTTTTGTAAAGTACATGCCTATTTTAAAGTCTGCACAATTTTTTTTCGGAAAGGATGTTTGTTTCCAATTTCTGATTTTGACATTTTTGATACAAAAAAAAAATAACGGTACGATAAGACCAAAAAGGCAATTTCTGCGTTATCCGTGGCTATTCATGGTTGACGATGAGAGCGAATTGCATGTTTCATCACAGGTATAAAAAACTCTGCAACACCCCTGCCCCGGGCTTGCTAAGCTTGGTTAGGGTATTCACCTTTGGTGCAGGAGGTCATGATTGGTTCGAGTCCCTTGTTGGGGATTTAATTCGGGTACTAAATTCTAACTTTGATTTGTATTAAAGAATGTTGAATTAAAACTGAATAATCCGATCGACTCTCCAGGGTTCATTTGGACTTGGGCAAATGAAACCATGATAATCTCTCGTCCTTCGGAGGGGTCGTTAAAGGCCGTATGTCCCACGTACATGGAGAATCACGGCTGACATGTAATTCGCAACCAGTTTCGATAGAATAGAAGTAAAATCAAGGCTGTTCAAAGTAGTCCTGGAACCCTGGACACATTGGAGAAGGCTGAAAATGAGTGATTCTACCCAGATAAATGAGCCATAAAATAACTAAAAAAATGAAAACAATCGATGAAACTTTTTATCTACCTTCGGAGGGGTTAAAATAAATTAACTCTGTACTTGTAAGAAACCGGGGCACACGTGTATTACGGTTCCGCGCAGTGTCTGTCAATATACTTTTTTCAGGATTTTTATGCATAGTCCCCCCCCCCCCCTATACTGAAAATGCGCGACCACTAAATGGGACAGCTACGGCCCCCAGCCGTCGGGAAGCTACGTACCTACCCGTTTTCTAAATTTGAAAAAAAAAAATTGGCGCACGCCAAATTGAAAACCAGTGTTTGAAAATTCTCAAGACTGGAAAATATCGTGTTGTCCTCCCCAAGACATTGTTTGGAAAATGGATGCGACCCGTGGCGATTGCTGGTCACTTTTTGGTAGTGTCTGCGAGACCGAAGTACCCGACAAAAACGTTCAATTTCGCTAGGTTCTATTAGGTTCAGACCAATTACGATACATATTAAAAACAAAACATAGTTAACGGACCCTCCGATGCAAAAACATCCATATAGCCCCTTCGTTTTCTGGAGATATTTTGAGATTTTAGGTTTTTTCATTACACACATTCTCTTGACGATGATAATAACGTTAATCTCTCCCACAGTACCAATTTAGATATATCTTTCGCAGTCGGGACAAAAGATACACCGGGGAAATACTTACCGGACGCCGTATGGGACAGCATAGTCTGGCAACAACAGATAACATGGAGATATTGGGCCAATATATGCCAATATATAACTCAATATCGGACCAGTTTTGGCTCAGGTATGTGGTCCAAATTATTTGCTCACGGCCCAAAAATGACCACTATGGCCCGGGACAATGTTGGCACAGTATTGGCCCAATTCTTGGTAATAGATATTGGACCAATATGGGAATATATCAATATTTTTAGTGGCAAAATAAATATATTTCAACCTCTTATTAAATAAAATTATTGAAATAATTGAGCTAGTCAAATAGTTTATTTTTTTTATTGAAATTGGTATTATATAGTATAATATTTTTTGTGTTGTTCTGATCAAAAACAATCGTCCTTGAGAGATTTTAGCGCGTATTTCGTATTGTTTTATGGTTTTCTCACCTGCACTTTTTAGTGCAAACATTAGCCTTTTAAGCCACTATTGGGCCAAAGTTATATCCCAATAATTGGCTCTATATTGGCTGTTGGTCGCTTGCCAATATGTGGTGATGCGCCAATATTAGACCATTAAAGGATGCCGATTATGAAGACGATATCACATTGCCAATGGAAAACCAATAGTGGCCCAATATACTTAGCCACGTGATGGCCGATGCCAGATTACCGATGGGGAACCTTGTTGGGCCATATATGCGTGTTGAACTCTGCCCCCCCCCGACTTACCTTTTAAAAAATGAGTTTTGTATCATGATATTGTGAAAAATGACCTTTTTCGAAGATATCTCGTGAACCAAAATATTACTAGAAGGTGCCTAATCACGAAAATCCCTTCAAATTATAGCGATTCATCCCGGGATTTTATCACGTGTCGACCACATGGTTAACTTTCGTTAATTTGGAATTGGGTGTATACGGACTTGCTTCATAAAGTTGACAGCGTTTTTTAAAAAGAGCAATTTTGATGAAAATTTGAAGCGAAACCACTGATTTTGCAAGAACCTCCGATCCAGCCATTTCTCACCGAAAGACCCCGCGTTTAATTTCTTTGCCACCGAAAAGGACCCCTTATTTTGACAACCGTCTAGATAGACCCCATGTCAAAAGTCCGTTCTGAAAGGCACTCGATCGTATGTGAAGTTCATGATGCCTAGCCAGGGCCGTACGCAGAATGTATTAATTTGGGGGGGGGGGGGCTTCGGCCTTTTTTGGGTACTTTTTAGAGATTTTATCACCCAAAATTTCGACTTTCTGGTCATTTTTTTTTCCATAAAATTTTGCGACCTTGTTTTATCAAAAAAAATCAGCTAAAATTGGGCATTGTTGCCCCCTTTTGTGGAATTTAGGGGGTGCGAATCATAATCCTTTTTTCATATGTGTTATCAAGCAATATTTTCTTATTCCAAAATGGAATGGAGTAAATATGGAAATAAATAATGGTTTCATAGAATAAGGTAGACTAGTATATATCAATTTCAAAAGCTATATTAAAAAGCTATATTCTTTAAATACTTGATCATGTAAGTGGTTCCCAAAAAAATCAATAACCCCCCCCCCCCAAAAAAAAGGAAGGAGTTGCTGCATTAATTAAGGGGTGGTCAAAAATAACCCCCTCCTAAAATACAAGACAGTTTCGTTTATAACCTCACTTAGAACTGGATGTTTAGAAAAATTGGAAAAAAACAGTGTTTGAAGAAGGAAACGTTTGGCTCTGCAAAACGTTGTTTGCTTTCAAAAAACAGTTTTGGGTATCACTCAACTACTCAACTCCATTTTCCCAAATGACATTTTAAAAGAAATTGGCACTTTGCAGTATGCAAGTCTAAAGTTTTAACTTATATCAATTTTTACATCATCGACTTCATTTATTTTCTTTTTTATCTTTTTTATTTTTTTCAAAGTTTTACATGATCTAATTTAATAGAGCAAAAACAAAATAACAAACAAAGACAACTAACCCTAACAACAACAATGAGATGTACTCCTTTACAACATTCATCTTATCAAGTAAAGTCATTTTTCTTTGCAATTGTGCACTTTTTTCACGCAAGAAAGACGCAATCTTAGAAATGCCTTGTTTCAAATCAAATCAGCTTAACTGGTTTGCCGGAGGTCAGGGTAACTCAATATGTCCATGTTTTCTCCATCTGTACTGATGGCATCATTGCAGCGTTTACGCATACTGTTTTACATATGGAGAAATATGGTTCCATGCTCGCGTGGATAATTCCACCAAGTTGAGTCAGTGTATGTCTCCTTTCTTGTGTGGCTCTGGCTTTCACGTTTCACCTGGTGTCCACATGTTCTTTATCGGTAGAGATCAGTCATTTACGGCCCATGCGATGGTGTCAATACCCTGCCTCTCTTCAACAACGAACCTGGTTGTGACAGTGGCAGTATGCGGACAAAGTGCAATATGCAGAAGAAAATTAACTTTAACTTGGTACGAGAGTGTGAAGCTTTTACAATCTCATTGATTGTTTGTTTAGCGGTGTGTTGTCTTGTTATTGTTGCTATCAATATGTTTAATCTTATTTCTTTCAGACTGCAATGAATAAAGAAAGAAATTAAATCGTTGTTGTAAATATCATTTGTTAACTTTGAGACCTTTGAACACGCAAAGTGCCACTTTTTCTGAAACGAACGATGATGTCATTTGTTTGACAAAAGAATGTTTGTTTATAACCAAACCTGGTTTTTGAAAAAACAACAACTTTGTGGCAGAGCCAAATGTTTCCTCCTCTTTCACAAAACATCTTCAAATTGTTTCTAAACTTTTCTAAGTGAAGTTATGCACGAAATGGCTTGAATTTTCGGGGGAACAACTTTTTTGGGAACCCTTATTTATGTAGCAGAGATTCGTAGCCTATATGTCAAACAGAATCCTTTATTTGCTTCATAATTTATATTTTTAAATTTGGCTTACTTAATTTTTTGTTAGTTCCCAAATTGAGGTTTAAAGAGTTAGAAGTTCAGCTTCAAGCATTTGTAAATGTTATCAAAAAATCTTTAAATTAGTTTTATTGGAATTATATAGTTCCACACTTTTCTGGAATGTTAAATAAGCTCGTTTAATTTTACGCGTTTTTGGGCTAAATGAGGCAAAATATACACACTTCACAGTCTTTACAAGGACTGGGCTTTCACTAGCAAATGAATGTTTTTTTGTAACTTTAGGATCATTCAAATGCTTCCAGAAATCATTGACTGTTTTGAGACGCTCTGAAACAGCGACGAAAGGAAGTGGATTTCTTCTAAGTGGCATTTCTTAACTAAAATTGAGTTGCCTTGTGTTTAGTCATGTCCATTCATACGTGTGAAAATATTAGGTGTTTCGTGGGCCAATAATGACTAAAGGGCCTTTGGTTGAAATTCAATATTTGATCACAAAGAAAGTGATAAAACTGCCGTAAATTTTGTAACATTTTTGTTTCCTGGGGGAGGGTGTCTAGCACTTCGTAGCCATAATTATTTGAATAATAGAGTTATCAACTTTTGAAAATATGGTGAAAACAGTATGGGGTTCCATTTTATAAAAGACATACTCACGAGTGCCGCTAAAGCCTTCATACCTTGTTGGGAGTTCATTGTGGCCTTACCGACCCACTCCCATTTATGTTTCCAGATGAAACGTTAAACCCAGGTATTTATAAGATAACACAATCTCAGATGGGGTTATCATTTAAAAAGACCATTTATCATATTTACCATTCTAACCACCATTTCTTAAAATCATTAACCTGTTTCATTCCCATTCATCACTGAAATCAGATAATATGCCAGAATATGTTTATTTAATTCAAGGGGTTTGAATCAACTTTAGAACAACATCATCAGCATAGGGCCTACTCATGATTTATCTAACCCCTTTCAGCAAAACCACCGCCTCCTATTATAGTTATCTACCTACCATGATTTAGAGATTGTTTCAAAAATATTTAATATGAACCTTTGACCTTTAACCTTTGTGGTTGAGACTATCAGTGAATCATGAAGGGACCGAGGCCTACCCACCAGCCAAGTTTGTGTTATCCGGTCCCGGGCTGTCACTTAGGAGGTCGAGACATTCAAGAAAAAACTTGAGGAAAACAACCAAACCCTGCAGAAATGCTAAGATTCTCAGTTTTTGGCTGGCCCAGATATGTGACATGTGAGATTGTGCGCTTTCCTTAATCGTCATATCAATTCCAAAAAAAAAACCGTAATGATAGCGAGACTTAATTCTATTTCTGATATTGTGGGCATAACTTCCTTCTCTTAGATAAGATATATCAAAAGATTGAGGAGCGTAGCTAGTGGAGTGCAAAGGTTGCATGGACGGTGTCCACGGAAAATGGTTTTTAAATGGAAAATCGAAGGCTATTCATGCTCAATCAGCCGTTTAAAATGTGATTAAAGATGGATATTTTGTACTGAATTAGTTCGTTGTCACCTGTTTCACCGACCCCCCCTGCGAGGTGGACATGTTTTGACCAGAACCCCCCCCCCCCCCACGATCGTGTGCAAGGCTGAACATGAGCACAAAAATTATCAAAGCTTGATATGCATTTGCAATTGAAACGCCACTTCTTGAAGTTATGATTTCAACAAAACAAAGTCCACAACCACTTACGTCTGCTCTCTTACCGTTTCACCTTTATTAAAGACAAACAATTTTTCCGTGACAATATACAAAGCTAAAAGATAATAATACTTTGATATCTATTGGCAAAATCCTCATCACCAATAGTTATGTACAGTTTATATACATTTGTATAAATTCTAAATAAAATCACATTGATATTTTGGGGTACTTGCATAGATCTAATAATTTATGTGTATACAATGTCACCCTATACCAAGCTTTTGGAAAAACATCGTTCACATCTCTAAAGTTTGGCTACAGATTTGGAGACGCTGTATCAGACTTCTCGGCGAGGAATGATAGTAAAATATTAATGGCGGCGGGAAAAGTTTGGCGCGCACTGAATAGCGTGAGAGCTCAACCTTATTGCTGCGAATACTATACCCTTTTGAAGCTGTTGTTACGTACCTCTAAGGGGCACAAGTTTCGGATGGTTAATCATCTACAAGTAAATGTGAACGTATAAAAATGGACCAAATCAGTACTATTATAGAAACGATAATCACATTCAATACACATAGTTTTATGTGGATTTTTTGATCTATGACGGGGGAATTCTAGAGTAATGTGCGTTTCTAGTGTACACAATGCGGCACACGCAATTCGCGGCTATTTTCAGCAACATTTTAATTGAAAATCACAACACTATTTTGTGGACTCCAACTTCCACGGCCGTCTGAAATCAATGAACGTCTCTTGCGTCAATCGTTTTTGATACTACATGATCTGTTATCAGCTGGCCTTATTTATCAACACAAGCATGTCATCACTTTCAGGAGGTCTCAAGAATTATTAAGAAAGGAAAGATGATACATTCTGTTTTAAGCATCGTTGGTTTTTTGTTGATATAAAATTATTCGGAACATTTACCCCAATGGACATTGTGTTTTTATGCTAATTTTCAAACCGCCTTCGGCGCGTACAAGGCTAAAACACGTTATTTTTGAGCATGTTGAGTACAAAATCATTTGCTGTTTCAATCAATACCTAAAGACAAAAAAAAAAAAACAGGAATTCTGCAATTGCCTACCGTTGTTTGTTAATTTCCAACCGAACTGCATTACAATCTGGGTCACTATGCAATATTCAGTTTAGAAGTAAACGTTAGCTCCCGGTAGGTCTGACAGAAACGCTCTCTGAAACTTTACAAGAGCACAAATAAAGGCCCCGCTTCAGCTTTCGTGTACCCCCGTGGCGTGATCTTTAAGAGTCAATTGCAGAAAAGTCTGTATCATGTTTTCTAATAATTGCCAGAGTTCACTGAATATTTAGCAGATCAATTTGTGAAATAACATTAGAAAATACTTTCTACACACACAGAGCCATGATTAGAAGTGTTTTTCATTTCCCGTGGTGAAAATTCAAGAAATCAATGTACTTCGTCTATTTTCACTCTATTGTACTAAATTCTCAGAATTCTGATTTTCTAGTAGGATAGAATTGAGAAGATGCTGTTTCCAACACACACCCAACTCGGCAGCAGACCGAAATAAAAAAAACATGAACAAAAATGAAGTACTTTGTTGAGCTTCGCCACCCAAAATTATCATTAAGGGTGGTTATTAACTTCTTCTACAAAACACCACGCTTGAACGAACCGCCTTTCATGTAACTGCGTTCTTAGCAATAACCACCTAAAAAGTGCAAAGTTGAAAACAAAACATTATGCATGGTTCACTCCCAAATGTGTTTTTTCAAATCTTTAGATTCAAATGAACTGAGATTCCTCGGGTGAACATACAATAGCGTTTTACAATAGATGATGAAACAAATGTTGAAACTAAACCATGCATGCACATTGAGGTGTTATTTTTTGGAATCCCAAAATGAAAGGAGAGTTACAAATGTGCGGGTTCACCATTAACTCTTCTTTTTTTCCCTACTCAATGCTAAGAGCTTAGTTCATAACAGCTGTTGGAATTTTTAATCTTTCGTTTGTGAGAAAAAATATATTTTGCTCATGATTTGGTCCGCTTGTCGTGATGCGTTTTCTACACCGGAAGAGGAGCCGAATTTTTGCCATTTTTAGATCATTAAAAATGTGCTGATAAATGTTGTGCATGCATGTTTTCGAGTCATCCCGATCTTCAGATAAAGGTCTTTTCACGCAAATTAAATCCAGAAAAGGTGTAGCGATAATTACACTGTAGCTACAGATACAAGTTACTGTTTTATGCTCCGTCCGGACAGAAATATGAATATGTACGCTGTAACTTCGTATGTGTATCACATGTGAGACGATTTGAGCACACGCTTTTTTTCTGCATGCGACAAGTGAAGATGAGTAAACGTTCTAAATTCATCGACTTCACTTGAGTTGGGATGAAGTGAAAAGGGTTTAGTTCCTCATTAATAAGTTCGCCGTGGTTTCTTATGTCTTTTTATCCCCTTATCTGCTTAAAGTTATACTTCCCCACGACTATAACATACGAGCTTTCCTTTTCACTTTGAGCTGGATTGTAAAGAAAGTGATACGGAGTAACATGACAAAACAAAAAACAATGGCACTACTTTCATACAATGCCGGTGCGGATGAATACACATTACCCCCATTTCATTATGCAAATGATAGACACTTATCTCTCTCTCTTTCAGTGGCACGGTATTGAACCTTAATTGTTTAGAATATTTGGTGAAATTTGTAAGAGATGTCTTGATTTAGTGCCCAAGTTAAGTACAAGATTCCCTGACATATCCTGACCTTTCTAACATCATCTTAATCACGGGGCGGCATTACTGATGTTGGCGTGCAAAGAGCAACGCAAGTAGCCATACGGAACGGGTTTATGGAAATTGCTCACGCAATACGTGTGCAAAGAAGTGATGGTGTCTATTATATATTAATGCCATTAAAAGTCACAGCGACCGTACGTAAGTTCCATATCGTACATTGGAACTGTATTTTGTGAAAATTTCATATACAATCTTGCAACCAAGTTTTTTTCTAAATCAATTTTAATTGATGAATTCCAAAAATCATGGGTGTCATTTTTAAAATGTGGTTCTGAGATGCCTTCAAAGGTTGCAAGGTTTTATACAGGGGTCAAAATATAAAAGGGGGCCAAAATGTGTTCTAAAAGTTAACACAATGTTCAGTACCTTTCAGGATTACAGAAAGGGATAGTTTGCTTTCAAGGTCACCGGGTGAAGAACTTCAGATTCAACGGTTTGCTTTAAAAATGGTAGCAATTGGTTTTCGCCTTACTCTAAGAAGCCGAAAATATGCAGGTCGCGTTGTCATTGACGTTTTGATGATAGTTAAGAGAGCCATTGTCCGTGGTCCCAGGGTCTAATGGGAGACCACTATCATATCTGAAAAAGTCTCACTTTGAAAGTGAAACCACAGAATCTATATACATTTTCTTATTTAGTATGACCCAATGAACGATTTAAAACCAGTTTCAACAAATTGTACCATTCTATAAAAAATGACCTTGAACTTTCTTGAGCCTATTGTATAAACCATAGGTCGTAAATATGGCAACTATACCTTTTTAGAACCTTATGAGCAAACGAACAGATTGTATAAATTTAACAATTTAAAACACTTTATGTTTACCCCTGTATAAATTTTGCCCCTTATAAAACATCCCAAGAACCATTTAAAAAATTACACCTTGATTTTTATATTCTCACCTCCGTGAAATTCTGTATTGGAAAAACCTTGGTGTCAAAAACTAAACCAAAACATTAATTACAGGGGGACATTTCCCCATGTCTAATAACCGAGCCAGCTTTAGTTTCGGGGTCGCGAGCTCTGCGACAAATGTAAGTGAGCACATCTTTAGTTCGCGAGCTCTATAGGCCTATACGACAAATTTTCAAAGGCGTGAAGAAGGGGAAGAGGGGGGAGGGGGGAGGGGGCCAAGAGGAGGGGGAGGCACAAGTTTTCACGTCTCCGTACACACATCGTATCGCATATGTTGACTTTAATGGTTATCTTTTCGCTTGACTAGACGCCAATGTCGTGTTTTAGACATAATACGGATCCGTGAAACGTGGACTTCTGTCTTAACAAAAGGAATGCCATGTTTGACACATCCGTACACGATTTATGTAATCTAAAATGGTGCTTATTACCACTTTGAAACTTGTACGCCAACATCAAAAATGCCACTCAACGGCATGTCACGTGACAGCCTCAAGGAACAATGTTAAAAATATCAATGCAATGGCAGGCCGACACTCGCATTACTTGAAACTAAATTTTGTCATCATAGAATTCACTGTAAAAATAGTGTAAAAAATTATTGACAAACTTGTACTGGAGATGGCCATTCACACTAGTGATGAAAAAAAAGCCATGTGCGCTATGGGCAGATTCGAACCGGCAACCTCCGTATTACTAGAACGGCGCTCTTGCCAATTGAGCTAACAAGCCAGGATTGGTAGAAAATTAGATATCATCCGGTGTTAGATCCGAATAGGTGTTTTTTCAACATTTGTGTGCGCTGGCCATCTCCAGGGAAAGATAATAAACATTCATCCTTGTCTACCTGGAGAACTAAGAACTAAGTCGATGGCTAAACGTTTAGCATTTAAATACTAAACATATGTTTAGATTAACTTCTAGTATTGGAACATCTAAACATCATCTAAACATGTTAAATCCTAAACATAATAGCCATCTATACAAGTGTTGTTCCAGAATTTCTCAGAACACTATTTTTACAGCAAATTCTGCAAATGTATCTGTTTTGGAACGAAAAAGGACAACTGCACGAAAATCTCAAGGTTTAAATAGTGTTCAAATCTTTACATATTAAACTATTTGTCATATCAACACCTTTGGGAATATCATAAAAGGTATTTCTCCAGAACTTGATTTAATTTGAAATGGAACGCCTGTAAAGTTCGATCGCTACAAAATGCTTACCAAGTATCACCTCACAGTATTCTTAATGCGAGCTATTTCGAAATTGTACAATCAAGAATGCGTTTAAAACTTTCAAATACATTGAAGCCTTAAAATAAACGTTTAAATGCTTACTGGGTGACAATGGATATTATTTTTTACGATAGCACGATAGCAATGTGCACATATATGTTTCTTATGACACGAAAAAATAAATTCTTGCAATCATAACAATATCGGGTACGTCCTCATTCTCTTTTCCGTTCTAAAAAAATCCAACCTCGTTTTTTTAGGTCAGATTTTTCATGTTCATACTTATTTTGTGCAATCCTATTTAATTTATATTCAATTTGGGTGAAATATTTAGAGTGCAAGGAGTCAGTTAGAAATTTAATAGATGCAATTAGAAAACGATTTTACTGGGATAAAACCATAACATAAAAATGAATGTCAGTATACAAGCTATAACTCAAATTTAAGCGCCCCAAATAACTTTGGCTTTGTAACATAATTCCCAAATTTTGGCAAGTTTATTCCTTAAAGAAACTGAGTACACTAATTACATTCTTCATTGATGTTAGGTTTGTTCCCTCTCTGTGATGTGGCATCTTCAAAAGATATAGACTGTCGCCAATCGAGAAGATGTCTTCCACCACATGCTTAGAGTAAAAAATAAATACAAATCAAAGTACATGCAAATCCCCGCGCTTTCTATTTTACCTCACAATTTTTGCAGAAAGCAATACATTAATAAATGTTTACGTTAATTTGAGGTACAGTACGGTTGTTAACGCTTGTCACTTTGTCATTATGTCAGTCATCATCTGAGAAGATTGTTTGCTGTTTCCAACTTCATTCGAAGCCTACGCTGGTATATTTCCTTCTCTTCTGGATTGTGTCCACTGGATTGTTCCAAGCATTATTGTGTCATGACTGTTCCCAGTATTCCAGTACGAACATTCATCGTCCATTTAAAAGTAAACTTCTCAAGAAAAAAATCTCTGGAAGAACTCTGTCCTTTCTGATTTCTTCCGTTGCTTGAAGTTTAAATACATGACAGAAATAGTATCATCACATTCTGCCATATCATACATTGGTAGGAGTGTCTTAAACGCACATGCTGCATAATGTCCTAGCACATACATATTCCATCTGATGTTGCTTTCTTCGGTGAAGTAATTGCTTTACCTTTGTTTGGTGTTATGCTTTCTACTATCAGAGACAGACAGTCCAGACTAGAAGCACTGTTATTGCATTGGTAACCTACAAAATAGAATAACAAAATAACGGTTTTATTTAGTAAAACAAATCATAGTTTCATTACCCAAAAAATCTTACGAGATTTTAAAAAATTAATTGTAACAAGAGAGAGCCATGATATCAACCATGACCGTGGCAATCAAAAGTTAGCGCCCACATTTGTTTCAGAATATCTGTCTTCAAACTAGCAATTGACGACCCGGTTGAATAGCATCAACCTACCCGGTGGATTCGGCTTGTAATGATGCCTTGATGAATTCTAGGATCCTCGCTTAGTTATAGGAACGTGGAATTGTGTTATTATGATTACTGGTCAGAGAGAGATAGCAATGGGGATGTCGAAGTACTTTATATAACATGGTATTTAGAGCAATGTAATCCTTTTGCAAGTGTAATTTAAATACTGATATGAGATACGGTTTATTGAATATACCGTGTGGAATAGACCACGATGTAGTTCTTCAACAAGCAGAGTCGAATATTATCCTCCCCCATAGAAACAGCTTAAAAATTAAAGCCCGGGAGCAAAAATATATTTATAGCTTTGTAGAGGGTTATCCTGAGATTACGCAGATTGTTATTGAAGATCACATTTTTGTTGGCAAACATTCTGATCGTGGATTGAAATATTGTTCATTTAGTTAAGTAACTTTTACCAATGGAAATACTGACGTTTTGAGTACGATCCACGCCCTGCACTTTGAATGCTCACTTAACATGCTTAACAAACCAATAAAATAACAAATTAATACTTATAGACCAATCATACGCTATATGTTTTGTTTAATTGAACCAATTGAAGCTAATAACTTGTATAATGTCTCCTCCCACTTACGATAACCTTTTGGCATTTTGGGCTACGGTTGGCATGTTTTGCGGCGTGAAAACGCTACAGTAATTTTTTATATCTCCTTCGGGACATCAATGTTTTTCTCCTGATGAGAATTTTGTAGCTTTTAAATGGTAATATTTATTGCTGTGAAATGAAAAATGTAGGACAAACTATTTTCCATCCCTTGTGTGTTTATTTCTATGTGTTTTGATATTGCAACTGTCATGGTTGATTTACTACATTTTCCGATGTGACTAAAATTTGAATGTGACATTCAGTTTTATTCAAAACAAAATATTATGGGGACTATCGTTCATTACCACTTATTCGTATTTTAATATAGGATAAAATAAACAAAAAGTGATTAACACTTATTGGAGTCGGTTTCTAGCCTCCTATCAACCAAGTTCTGGCAAAGCGCTGACCTGAAGAGCAGAAACAAATTTGTTTTACCTAGTTTTCCAGTCAAAATTGCACGCATAGCAGATTACATTCAGCTGTGTACTCAAGCTCTGGAAGTATGATTGATTTCCACGGAATACCAGAATCACAATACATACACCTGAACATGTGTGTTATGCGTGCATTGCTGTCTGGGCAGAATAGGTAAAATAAACAGACTTCTGGTATTCAGGTAATTTGATTCCACGTACCGTAAGGTGATGTGACGTCGTAGCCGTCGTAATGGTGCATCTTTTCTGATGAGAAGGACCCTGGACTACTTCCCTCTGTCTGCAAAGAAAAGAAAAGAAAAAAAGATATTACTAATTTAGGACATCGTTGTGTTTTAACACATCGATATTTTACATACCGGTTGAACACAGTAAAATATTTTTTCACCAGCAAAACAAAATATTTTATTTATTTATTTATAACATTCGGCATTCGCCAGGCAGAACCCATGTTAACATTCTTTCTTCTCCCCTTGTTCTCTTTTTTTTTTCTCACACTTATCTAAAACATTTTAAGCTTGCCTGCTCAATTTCTTTATCCAGATCTGTTGGTAACACGTTAAAGCATAAATTCCCAGACAAAATATAATTAGATGTATTAACCGAAGTAACACTATTTAATGGTATCCACTCTTTGTAAACGTGATAGCGATAACATTTGAGAGTAATTGTTTTAATCATTTTTCACTTCATTTTCAAAATTGTAAATTTGATCAAACTCAATTAAGCTACAAAAAAAAGTTTTGCTTGTTTACTTCTTGTATCAATGATATTCGGTATATATGGACATATATCTTATATATATATATTCCTAACGTGCCTTAACTGCATTTAAATGTACTTTGGAAAAACAAATCACGGAACGGACCCCTGTCTTGTTTTAGGGGAATTGCCCCTAGATCTAACAAGAAAAATAACGCTACCTCACTTTTTTGCGGTGATCGTCAGATTTCCTCTAGGGACGTTAGGGATATACGAAATCTAAATCCGAATAATTATTACCATGTTTAGAAGGTGTTATATTGTTTGAGTGCTAGTAAGCTCTTGGTGTAAAGGTTGCAGATCTAACATTATAACACGTATAAAGAATATCATTTATCAACACTCTCCACACACACGCATTTCAATCCATTGCGAATATTGTTTTATATCCAGAGATTACGAAACAACCTGTTAAAGCTATATGACACGGCGCTGCTGGCGTGAATAAAAAAATCTAATGTTATTTAAAATATGAAATGTAATCATGATAACTTAATACTCAGTGGCTAAATATGAGACATGGATCAACATTTTGTTGCAGAGGATTAGGTACCTAGAGAAGCAACAAAACAGTGATGCCACAGTCATGTGTTACATCAATTGGATGATATTATACACCCGCGTAGGCGTGTAACTGAAGATGGGAAAATTGCTTGAGATTCAACCAAGAAATTTATAGATTTCTGTCAAGAGCAAGATTTCTGATGTTATTAAGAATACATAAACAAGCAGATTGAAAAAAAGTGCAACAGTTGGCGAACCACATCCATATTATCTGTCAAATTTCCTTGTAGTACAAATAAACTATTTCCGATTATCTAATTATTAAACATCCATATTACGAAATCTGTGTTCAAAGGAAAATTAGAGAAATTTTGTGTTTTGGTTGCACTTTGAATTCTGTTATTGAAATTATATAATACAATGACAGGCATAAATGTGTGTGAAGTAATTATCTATCTCCTTATTATAATGGCGCCCGTTTGTAATGACAGGAATTATAGCTTAATTTGGTGAGGTGCCGGTGTAGAAGTAATTATAGTCCGCCGTACTGATAGTCCGGCTACAACGGTAAAGAATAGGGCACTCGATTCAATTGACTCTTCACGCAACATTAGTTTCACACTTTAGTTGATTCTTCACGCAACATTAGTTTCACACTTATTCCGTTATCGTCTATGGGATCTGGATCTAATGCTCTGAAAGGCTCTAATTAGAGCATCGCTCAGAGCCCGGACTGTGGCTCCCGGCGGACTATATCTGCTTTCACACCGGTACATTGTACTCATGCTCACTAAATACCTATTTATCATTTACATACTTGAGTATTTTTTTGCCTTTATTGAGGGATATCCAGATGTAGACCTAATAGGGCCTTTATCACTATTAGCTCTAATTCAATTCGTCCTAATTGCTCACTTTCATAAGCTAGCTATTTTAAAGATATAATGTATTCGCCCAATGGCATTCAAGATAGAAATCATTTCACTCTAATTCTAGATGAAAACCACTGTTGGCAAATGATAAACATAATCATTATCTTGAAGAATTCATCGCTTTCCTACAATGCATTGCACTATTAAGTAAATTACGTCACAAGCCTTAACGAGTACTTGTGTGACGAGGAGCCGGAGAGAAACTCTCGGGAACTTACGGAAATCGTCGAACATGCGTTCAAGTTCAAGTAAGTTGGTAGGAAGACATTTACTCATAATACAATACATTGTGGAATTTATTCGCCGAGTCTCAAAATGTCACCTATAATCAAGATAATATTTGGTGTCAGACTTCATCAATAATATAGGCCTATAATGTTACTATTTATCACCTGTAAGATTACTATGTTTTACCTATAAGGCGCAACCTTAATAAGTATATAATTATGGTATGATTTACATTTTAAATATTATTTCAAGTCTCATTGTAATACGTACGAGTATTTTTTTCATTATTGTTAAGAGGGCCGTTGTGGAAACAGTGCTCATTAAATTAGGCGACACTCTATAGATATGTCTGAAACTTAAAAAAAATCAAATTCTAAAAGCACCTTTAACATGCACTGTTAAATCGGTTGTTTAAAAAGTTGTGTAAAATATGGGGTTGTTAAACATATGAACCTACCAACTGGTTGTGTAAGAAAAAAATTAAACAAGTTGTGTAAATTTGTATACATATTTACAGGAGTTGTGTAAAAAATTACACAACTTGTTTAATATTTTCTTACACAACTAGTTGGTAGGTTCATATGTTTAACAACCCCATATTTTACACAACTTTTTAAACAACCAATTTAACAGTGTGTTTTTAAATGAGAGATATTAATCTTACTTAGTTTAGAATAAACAATGGCGGCAACTAGAAATAGAATATGTATCCATTAACATGACATACATATTGTTTAAGTACTTCTTCTGTAATTCCCAATTATGTTTTGTGATTCTAATTTTTGCTGATATGTTGAAATAAAAATACAGAACTTCAGAAGGGAAAAATACCGCATCCACAATGAACTACAATTGAGTTGGGACGTAAATAAGTTCCAATCAAAAAGGACACCTAGTATAGAATAAGCAAAACAAGAAATTATAGCCAAGACATAATTTCTTCATTTGCATTATCTTCTTTATCACTAATTAGCAACGGCACAGTAACAAATTCTTGTTATCGTGCCATCTTCACCAGTCTCAGCACCCCCGTTATCTTCTGCACTAATTGGCCTGACAAGTGCACCTGTCACTAAAACACGGAGACCTGGACATATCGAGGCCTCGTCTAAATCCCTCTGCCAGCCATATGACCTTACTTTTCCATACAGGAAGTTTAATCAGTAGATCGGGAGGCGAAGAGGAAGAAATGGTGATACCCTGGAAGTTGTACAGGTTTCCTACGATTAGCAACAATTTGACACATTAATTTCTGATAACTTCATAAATTACATGTTATTTTAATCGCTGTACTTTCAATAAGTTGATCATAAGTTCATAGCTTGTATTTGCCCTAAGGTCTGTGACACACGAAAGCGATTGCTCTCCCAAAGCCCTGGCATAGCCTTTTGAATTACTGGCCATAGTGATATGAAAAAATTACACCTATTTTAGCAACAAATGACCATAAGGGTAAAATGTAATGTTGTGAACAGAAGATATTCTTGATCGTTTGCGTGTGACAATGTTGGTCAGAAAGCACTAATTCAGACAAACACAACAGTTGGCCAGGAAATGCTTGCACCACCCCCCCCCCCCCCCCCGCGTCTCTCATGATGAATACGTATTTACTGACATGTTTAGCATAATCTAGACATAGAAAATGTGGCAATCTTTAATTGTATTTCCATACAAAGAAGAGGTTTAGCTTGTATATACACTCTAACTTTTCAAGTGTTAGTTTACTAACACGTATTTGTCCCACAAGCGTTTTATGGGCCTGTATGAATTGATTTACAAATTTGTTTACAAATGCTTCTCGTAAAAAAAAACTTGAAAAACCATTTGTTAAGAAATAATCTTTACTTCAGCTTAAGTGACCCCGGCCTAAGTATGAGATCTGCCCTGAGATCAGTTATCTATACATTTTTGTTTGAGTTTGATACAGATATTGAAAAGATTTTCGTCCTCATTGAAGAATACAGTATCTGCACGGTATCAAGTGTGCGGTATAAAATTTGTTGACAACATTAAGGTTGAATTGTCTGTAGGTCATGCCACAACTTGAATTTTGATTTATATTTAATGGATACAGCTTTTCCCCTATACATTGTACAGTATTGCTTATATTTTTCTCGCCAGCCATAATCAAAAAACCTGATTTATTCATCAATAATTGGAAATCATTAGATGACAAATACGATAGCATTAATTCCTCTCCCAGAGGTGCCTGCTACATATTCTGTATCTTAATGTCGACACCAAGTTAATTTTTAAACATATTCTGCACATTATTCTGTCCAACAATCCGATCCGAATCTGAACGTAAGCAGCACATTTCAAAGTGCTGAAAAGTCTCCTCTCGCCCGAAGCGCTCCCTGTCCCGCCGCGACACGCAACGAGTCGCGTGCCCATACTATAGCCCATTCCTGACAACCCGCTAAGTTTTAAACTTCGACATAAAGTAAACTACCAGGGTCACGTTTCAGAATTGTTGCGGGATAAAGAAATCTGTATAAAATAAAACTGGCGCAGACAGAAACTTGGTTTTTCGCCTAAAGGGTTCGTTGATATGGGCAAATTGCTCGTCTTCCGGTTTTTAAACTGCCTGGCCCGATTTATTTTCATATCGTTATTACGAAATTATGACTGCATATTATACCTTGCGGTTAGATTCAAGATTTTATTGACAATTACCCAACATACAGGTTTGGTCAACAACAAAGAACAATACAAAATATGACTGTACAAAGACATTTACATTAATGATTACATAGTATTGCATCCTATTCACCTTATATTTTCTCTAATAGCGTAGGCAGAAGATATAAATGAACTAAAACAGTTTTACAATGTCATAGTCCTTGAAGCACATCATTAATTTAACAAATAATTGATCAAGTGGAAGATTTTCAACATTAAAAATATCTGCAGACTTAAAAAAGAGTTCTTGACGGAGGTTATTATAAAGCTTGCAACACATCAGGAAATGAAATTCATCTTCAACAGTATGCAAATCACAAACTTCACAATGCTATCTCAGGTGGTACTTTTGGGATCGAATATCTTCCCTTTTCATTCTAAATGTGCGCTGACACGAATTTGGTGAATGCTGACCGTGTAACACGATTAAAGAAAACAACATAATTTTCTTGTTGGAAAGTAGTTTTAAACTTAACAATCAGATCTAAGCTTGAATTATCATCCTCTGGATATACAAGTGAACCAATCAGAGTCATAAACTAACTTTAAGCCAGATAGGGCAACTTTCATGATAGTGGACTTGTACAAAATATTTGGTTTATCCTCCCCACACTTCTCTTTAGCCTATCAATTTGGGCAAATATTTTTAATACCATTTGACCAAGTAAAGTAATTTCCATGGGAGGATCTATTATCAAGTAGGCTTGGGACAGCAGTTTGAACGCCCTAATAAGCAATCATTGTTCAATTTCCACCAATATTTTAAAGACAACTTACATACATACAAGTCATGGGAATAACTACCTAGCTCACCTCTGACGGCATAATTTGGAAGCTTTTCGGTGTAACCCTAGATCAACTTAACAAAGTTTAATATGCATGATTCACCTCTTACTTTACACAGATATCTATGAAATTACCATCTTTGAAGCCTTTCAACAAGAACGGAGACCAAACTTCACAACCA
This sequence comes from Ophioderma brevispina, assembly GCA_023653785.1. Taxonomy (NCBI): domain Eukaryota; kingdom Metazoa; phylum Echinodermata; class Ophiuroidea; order Amphilepidida; family Ophiodermatidae; genus Ophioderma; species Ophioderma brevispina. The sequence continues at coordinate 48,414 of JAMKCH010006535.1, read as the reverse complement.
TAACAAATGATTGGTCGAATAAGAGTAAAAATAATTTGAAACAACTGTGCAGAACTGTTATACAAATGTTCTCTCACTTTAAAGAATGCTTTGTTGGCCTTGTCACAAAGATTATTCATGGTTAGATTAGAAAGATCACGCAGAATAAATTAGAATAACCTCCCTAACAAATTTCGTGATAATTGGAATGAGACCCGATTATAATTACTATCTTCTGTAGACAGCTCTTAAAAGTTGCACTTAAAAATGATTAAAATCTTGGTAAAGAGAGGGGCCCTTTTCAAAAAATGAACTCGCAAGCACTTTTCTGTCCAAACAACTCTAGTCTGAAAGAAAAATGAATATTATTATAACTATAACTTATTCTACCTCCACATTTATACTCGCGACACTACGGGACATTGAAGTGACTATGCATATTCGCGGGCGGCCTACCATTTCGTAACTTTGAAAATATTTCGACAAGCCTTTGAACACGGCCTCGCCTATTTCAAATCAAATCTACTCAATGTTAATAAAGAGAGACCTATACGTGAGTGAAGTTTACTCTTTAAGTTGAGTTCATCGAATTGGAATGGTCCTAATAATTACTGACACAGATACACGAGCGAGTTCGGAATTTTCATTTTACAGCCCAAATAATTCCGTACTTTCAAACGACGGTGAAATCCACTTTCACATTAAAATGTTTGACATGCCTTTTTCATCATACGTAACCAGTATTTACAGTTTGTTAAATCTATGCTTGAATGACATGGAGCATCAACACTAAGCGATTTGAAATTGGAGTCGTGTGAGATACAGTCAATAATACACAGTGATTAGGAGTCAAGAATGATCAAGATCGTCAGCACCATCTTGAAATTGTTATCCCAAGACAATTTTCTTTTAAGAACTGACTATCATCAGAGTGGTAAATTGTCCTATAACACAATTACATACAGATAAGTGTGAGGACTTGAGGTTTGTACGCATGCGTGTACATTTTGTCGGCCATTTTCGTCACGTCAATTACCCGACACGACAGGCTGTCACCATAGTAACGTTTGATTGGCATGGCTACAAAATTAATTTGTAAAAATGATCTGTCTAATTAAAATAGTTAGCTACGCCAACGGTTATGCTTTCGTTCTTCGATGATGATGTTGCGTTTATTGTCGGTTCATGGGTAAAATCTTCGTCATTCAACGTTTCACAAAATCAGAATACTTTTTGCAAAGTCATAGCAACTGAAATGGATGAGAAATCATAATTCAAACTGACAATGAGATGCGTGTACATACAAACATTTATGACTTCCTTTGAACACGATATAACCACTGTAATCCCAGTTTAATGCACTTTTTCTCTTACCTAAAGGACTAGAAATAATACAAGTAAAAGGTTACAAATGACAATGGGCCGCGGACAGGAAGGAAAGTAAAATGGGGATATTTCAGAAGCAATTTAGCCAGAAGGTCGTCTTCTAGAGAATTGCGTTTAGTTATGCCTGACTCACCATAGTTATGATTGCTATGACTAACTTTACAGAAGATCGCTATGTTGTCAACATCACTTACGCTCAGATGGAAGATAAGTCCTGATTTCCTTTCAAAGTGAAAAAAGCTAAGGTGCGTTGCTGATTTGCTCCGTATAGTTTTTTTAGGCTCATCGTCAAGTCAATCTGAAAATCTTCACACTAAATTACAATATTGTAGGCTTTCGATCCAATGCAATAGAAGACAATACAATCTAATGCAACACAATACAATATGTTTGCCACGATACAATCTTATATTCTAACAAAGCTATAATACATTATTAATACTAATAGGTAGGTAAGTATTCCATCGGAAAATATACAAATTATTCGCTAGTACTCTGTAACGTTTGGTGTGTTTTATGCCGTAAAGCATGACTTGTTGGTACCAAAGTCTACTAAGAAATGTCTCTTGGGTGTAAAATGTATGCGAGAGTCTACAAACCATTTGGGTATAATGCCTACAGTCATATCTGTGTATGATCTCACTTTAAGTCGTTAAACACATTGTTGATACCCAAATGGTACGATACCTAAACGGTCTATAACACGTGCACGTTGTCACACGAATAACACTTAGCGGACAGGGCATGGAACTCTCGCATGTATTTTTACCAGTTTATCACGACACCTATTTTTAATCTTATAATCGTTATATTCGCCAAACATTTGGCATTGTGGAGAGTGTGAAGTGAACTTGTATTGATGAAAAAACACAATATGATCAACAACTTTTTAATTATAGGTAATACCACAGGGTCCCAGCCGGGGTCCCAGTGGGTCTCTCCGTTGTCAACCAATGGGAGTGCATGTGCAACAAAATCAAAATACAAACAATTATAATCTTGGTTTTTCTTCTTTTTTTAAGTATTTATGCTTGTAATTAAACATTAAATTTTATAAAATGAAGCAACAGATTTGGCTTTGGAGCACCTTTGTCTCATCCCTGTACAAACTTAATGGCAAATTTGAGCAGCAGATATCAACACTTCGAAATACGACATTGTAAAATTGACAATATTTGTCTTAAATATCAGTAAATTGTTCCTTATAAAAGCACATTATATACCAATCATTTAATTTGTAAAGGCGGGCTCATTATCAATTTCCATTTTGAACCCTTTGAACAAATTTTAAATTACCGTGGGAAAATGGTCTAATGAAGTAGTGATCCCATAAGAATCGCCTTTACAGCTAACGTCTATGATAGCGTTAAAACTTACAGAGAAGTACTCTGTTGCAAAGGCATTAATTTAGACTCATGACATTGTTAAGATATACATCTTTTTTTCGATGGAAGCATGAGAGATGAGAAGTTCTTTGAATACAAAACAACAACTTCTTGGGAAACAACGGACGTCTACATCGGTGTCCCCGATTTTTTTTTTTTTTTTTTTTAACACATTGTTGATACCCAAATGGTACGATACCTAAACGGTCTATAACACGTGCACGTTGTCACACGAATAACACTTAGCGGACAGGGCATGGAACTCTCGCATGTATTTTTACCAGTTTATCACGACACCTATTTTTAATCTTATAATCGTTATATTCGCCAAACATTTGGCATTGTGGAGAGTGTGAAGTGAACTTGTATTGATGAAAAAACACAATATGATCAACAACTTTTTAATTATAGGTAATACCGCAGGGTCCCAGCCGGGGTCCCAGTGGGTCTCTCCGTTGTCAACCAATGGGAGTGCATGTGCAACAAAATCAAAATACAAACAATTATAATCTTGGTTTTTCTTCTTTTTTTAAGTATTTATGCTTGTAATTAAACATTAAATTTTATAAAATGAAGCAACAGATTTGGCTTTGGAGCACCTTTGTCTCATCCCTGTACAAACTTAATGGCAAACCCTTTGAACAAATTTTAAATTACCGTGGGAAAATGGTCTAATGAAGTAGTGATCCCATAAGAATCGCCTTTACAGCTAACGTCTATGATAGCGTTAAAACTTACAGAGAAGTACTCTGTTGCAAAGGCATTAATTTAGACTCATGACATTGTTAAGATATACATCTTTTTTTCGATGGAAGCATGAGAGATGAGAAGTTCTTTGAATACAAAACAACAACTTCTTGGGAAACAACGGACGTCTACATCGGTGTCCCCGAAGACCGCTTAGTGAGACAGATAATTTTCTACTACATGATTTTCTGCTGTGTCCGTAATTTCAACCCTCGGAGATATTCTACAACAGTATATAGCCTTCGGCAAAACCAGCAAGAGGGAAAATTGATCTTTCGAGGTTCACTACGGCCCTTTAAAACTTTATCTAAAGAAAACGGAAGCTGGCGGAATCCTATCCAAACGTAGTTGGTGCTTCAGACCCTTGGGGAAATTGGAAACCATTTACCGAGCCATCGTTGTTGTTCAAATTCACATCATGTTCAAACACACCAAAAGGTGTAAAGAATACCGGAGTTGAGACAACCTGATCAAGTTGATCCGAGAAGGTTTCCCCGTGCATGTGTTGGCCTGATGACAAAACACATGCTGTAGCCTCTTCGCCTGAAAATCCGTGAACGATTTAGGATTTGTTTTTATGTTCACGCGCTAAAAAAGAAATCGATATGTGAGAAACTAAATGATGGTATTTGGTGCGATTTATCATTTTCAGATCACATTTCTGTTGCGTCTCACCGCAAAGAAAACACAGAAATAAGACACAATCCGACACAAGTGGTGTGGAACCTAGGCCTAGTTTTATGAAGATTTGTTTCGGCAAGTTGTTACAAGATATGAAAACATAGCAGAATCACATAATTTTACCGCAAAACGGCTGTTTTTACAGACAAACATGGTCTGGATGTTTTGCGTTTTAAGCAATATTTTTATTTGTGGACAAGGTCTCAGCCATTTTCGATGGGTTCCAGATTTAACTTTACTTTCAACAAATTAGATATCTTTGAAATTGATCGATTGCATAACTTTCGGCAAAATACATGTATATCTATGGTATTCCAATGCTTGACAAACTTTCGGCAACGCCCATGGGCGCGCGGACACCATTCATCCTCAAATAAATGACAGACTCTCCAAACTAGCGACGGTCAACCCCTACTGTGTGTTCAATTAATAGAGTCTGTTCGAATTGTTTTTTCGAAATTATTTTTATCCTTTCAACTATTGCACACGCCGCCGAGAGACCAATATCAACCGGACTGAATGGTTCTTAATTCGGCAGTGAAAAAAGTTACTTTTTTTTAAATATCGTGAATGATGTGCCACTTAAAATATCGGCCAACCCAAAGTTTTCCTACTTATATTTAAATACATCATAATAACACATAATTAAACCATTTAATTCAGCGCGCCAATTTTCGAAATAAACTGAGAAATCCCATGCAGGAGGCCTTGGCTACCAAGTGGTCGCTTTGGGCCAGGAAGAATTCATGATTATTTTGAAAAACAAAAAAATTACCTTCAAATAAACAATTAAACAAAGGTCCCGAAGTTAATTGAACACATATTACATGTTACTTCAAAAGTACCGCCACAATGTCCTGATACGATAGCCGTCTCTACACCAGGTTGTAACATGTGTTACGCAACGCACGATGACAGCCGTAGTTTGGCCATCTGTACCGACTGGTATGGCATCACCAACCATCAGACGCCATGCACTTTTAATAAACTAATCGGCGTGCTACAAACGGCGTCAAGTCAGCCAAAGACCTTGAGGTGTGTAAATCTACAACTAATTACCTAAGTTAAATCAAGTATTACAAATTGTAATTTATATGCCATGTAAATGCAGAAGGTATTCAAAACATAACCATACACCCAATGTTCCATATGGCATTATAATAATTATTCTATTACATCTATTATCCCACTGAAAATGCAGCATTCTGATTGGTCAGTTTACTGCCCTTTATTCTGCAATAATGGTTCGCGAGTGCCCTTTCTTATTAAATCACACTGTTTTAGTAATAGAATAGAAATAAAGGGTTTGTAGTATCATCTATGGGCTCATAATGTATCCTCGGCAGAAAAGGGGCTCATAAAGTATCTCCGGCAGCCAAGAAAGGAACAAACTAAAATAATGGGCTTGGCTGCGCCTCACCCATTACCGACCTCGGATACATTAATCGCCCATAAATGATACTAAATCACCCTTATTTCTTAAATATGAAGCCTTTTTTTTTCAAATCTACGAACCAGAGTCATTATCCCGTGCTATTAAGCAGCACCATATTTAGGTACCAACCTTTTTTAAATTGATTTATACACATCTGTCACAACCGCAATACATAAACAAATGCGAACACCCAAGCATTTGCTACATATTTCCAATTCGCAACACCTCCCAAGCTCTCCCAATCCACTTTCCGGAAACCTCAATTTCCCCACTTATCTTTTTCAATAACTTGAAGAGTCCAAAACTGTCTATAAGATGTAATGATCACAGGTGATGAGATATATGACATATAGAGTGAGAGGAAAATAATTGGCGAGGTACTTGTACTTTCAGGGATCAATTGCGTTTCCAATGCATTTCCTCCTGTCTATAGAAAACAAGTTTTTGCGCAGCAAAAGTTGTTAATACCAAGGATGTCGTCATCATGTTACTGTATTACAGAACATATTTGGCTGTTTCCTATGCTATCCTTCAAATTCTACAAACGTACGAGTTTTATGTATTTAGGGTAAGATTTTTTAAAACGAATTCAAACAAATGTGGAAACCAATTCTGTGGCAGGATCATTTTATGATCATTAAAAGCGTCTCTCAAGAAAGTTTATAAATGACATTTTGTAATTTCGTCTGTGGGACCTCTGTTAACTCTTCAGTCTGATATCTGCGAATACTGTCTAATTATGATACTATCTTGATTCCCTCAAATGAACCCTATTTGCAGGATAGGATCCAAACTGGTCTGGCCCATGGTCAAGTTAGGGTCCAAATAAGGTCTCAAAGGTCACATGATTCCAAATGGTCATATCAAAATAGACCTCCCCACGTTTCTCGGCTGGTTTAAGGATTAAAATATCATAGTTTGCTATATCGCAGCGCCTGGCTAAAGAGAGCTGTAACCAAAATGTGGGTAAAAATGTCAAAGGTCATACAGAGGAAGATTTTTACAATATTATTTTGGAAAAACAAGTAAAGCTCAATGATCTTTAACATATTAAATGGTGTGAATGTACAATGTACATAAACTGGAGAGAACGTGTACATTGCAAGATTATACAAGGTGAATTGTAGCCTTTTAAGTAACAAACCATATATTTTCATAATCGGTAATGGATTGCAAATAATTTAGCAGATTTTTTTAAAAAAAAAAGATGTATCAATCATTTTGGATTTCTGTTTACTCTCTGGGCATAAGATGCCTGACTTTTTTTTCCATAAATTACTTTAAATTCTCTGACGATCTAAGGTCGAGGTTAATTAGACTGGACCTTTCGTAAACCTAGTTATGACCATGGTGAAGAACTTGGGATGATTGTAAGAATGACACAAGTCCTTTTCAATCCTTGACCCCTGTGTAACATTATTTGAGTATTTTCGACCCACCAGCCTCTCCATCCAGCCTGGCGCCTTATCTCAACGTTCGATAAGGTCTGAACCATACTATGGCAAAGTAGACTTTTTACAATTTGCACAAATATGGTGGAAACGTGTAGACATCAGCTCAACTAACTAAATCATACCGTCGCTAAATAAAATGATAAATAAAACGCAATGAACGAACACACAGCCGTAGACGCTGTAGTCAATGCTCCACAGTGGTTTCTGCGGTTTTAGACCACAAAAATACCACAAAAGTCACTGGGTAATTTATGGTATTGGTATTACCAGAACGCCACATCAAATTTTGTGGTATTTGTTGTATAATGATAGAGATTAACATGAAAGTTAAGTTAGGAGGGGGTATTCAATGTAGTTGTGCTCCGTACAAAAAAAAAATGGCCCGTCTGACATGACTATGCTGGAAAATCGACATAAATCTGGCAATGTTCTTGGTTTTATTTATGTTCCGAATCGAACCCCAATGAAAGCTTGGAAAACGTTCTTTTCTCCGCCAACCAAGTCGATGATCTTGTGCAAAAAATGGTAGCCATAATTGATTTCTCTCTCAAAACACAAAGTCAGCATCATCAATCAAACATGTCAATCCGCATAAACTAGCACAATATGGTTACCAGAATGCAGTGAAAAACAACGATTTGGCGATTTAATCTCAATCAAAAGGAAGTTGTCCTTTAACTACCGACACAGTTTATACCCACATCTTTCCCGATGACCAATTACCAGTGAACCACAAAGCATCCCTAATGCGGTTCGAAATCCATAAGATGATTACTTCTGCAAAAACTAAACTAGTCTAGGGTCTAATTTCGACTGACTGTAATAAGCAATCATCGTCAATTGAGCTGGTCCTTCTAATAAGGAGTATCGTGTGTCGTCTTTGTTTCCTATCCGACCAGACAAAAACACAGACGTAGGCCTACTCTCTAAATGTAAAAAGAGGGACAACACGAGTGAATCTTAATTCACTCGAAAAAGAGTGTAACCACTCAAAACTAGTTGCATGTGTTGGTTAATTCTTCACTCCAAAAAGAGAGAAATCACTGAACTTGCACTCCAACTATTTTTGAGTGGTTTACACTCTTTTTGGTGGTGAATTAAATTCAATCGTTTTTTTCACCTCTTTTTACATTTAGGACGAGTATATATAGCAAATAAAGTTCATTAGAGGGTTGACGAATGAGATTTTGGTATCAGAAGAACGCGACTATTTTTCTCATGCCCCAGTGGACATGAAAGCCTGGTAAGCGAAGTTACCCTTGATGTTACCACACCAGAAACGCCCCAAAGTGGTCGAGCAAACTAGTTCACAATACTGTCATGTTGTCCCATTTAGTTTTAAAACACAAATATTTGCGTCTTCGATCCAAACAGATGGATCGATTTAACTCAAATTGGTAATCAGATGTTTTGGGTCATATGCTGTCACGTGAGAGAGAAAACATCATAATGATCGGTCACCCACTTTTAATCTTTTTGACCTACACCTAAGCTTTCATTTTGAAGTCATTTAATTTCATACTTAACGTACACATATAGAAACACAATACGTGCGTACACGCGGCCCGCACACACGAATACATTATATACATGTACATCCCTAACACGTACATATAACACCATACATACAGTGTGAAAAAATTATGAACATCCAGAGCAAATATACTAAAAGCATTGTACAAGTGGCATAACACCTTTATGTTCTGCTAACTAAAACGTGTTCAATTCTATCTGTCAGTGTCGGTAAATTGAATTCTAGTGTAATAAACAACGTATCATATTACAAATATACTTAATACATACACACAAACTCACATGCACAATATGCACCAGACCATTTACACATTATAAATACAAAATCAGTTTCGTCATATGGAGAGTACATTGATTTGAAGCATCTCTAAAGGAGTGCCAACCCACATGGATGTCATATCGCAGGCCATGGGGCTAACTTTCATCCACCTACATATACCCGATAAATGGAACGTGTGCATTTTGCCCACTAGGCAGGCTGCAGTAGAGTAGGCCTATGTACAACAGAATGGTTGTGGGTGCTCTTTTAATGGAGGCAACACAAAGTCTACTGAAAGTCATTGTTTCCAACTAATGTGTCTTTCCATTTGTCCTGTATTTTCAACCTTGTGTTCAACATTCTCCAGTGAATCCACTACTCTATTATTGGACTGGTCATGTGTTCATACCGTCTCAAGTGTGTACATAAGCAGTATAAAAAAAAAAAAAAAAAAAAAAGACCAAGCAGTTTTTGTGACTTTAAATGGTCAAATGGCTGTTTTAAATCGGCAAAAAATACAGCTCAGGATTTTCTGCAGTGGATAACCTTTGTTGGTAACTATAGAACACAGTTTGATGTTTAAAATGGTGCAAAAATCAGAAATTCGTGTAAAAACAAAAGCACCAGGGTTGACACTGTCCTTAATTTAATACTTCACGTACACATATAGAAACACACATACGTGCGTACACGCGCGCACACGCGAATACATATATACATGTACATCCCTATACACGTACATATACACACATACATACAGTTTGAAAAATTCATTGAACATTCAGAAAAACTAAAAGCATTGTACAAGTGGCATAACACCTTTATGTTCTGCTAAAACTGTGTTCAATTTTCTATCTGTCATTGTCGGTAATGTGAATTCTCGTGTATATCACAAAGTATTCATATACAAATATACTCTCATACATACACACAAACTCACATGCACAATATGCACCAGACATACACATAAATACAAAATCAGTTTCGTCATATAGGAGTACATTGATTTGAAGCATCTCTAAAGGAGTGCCAACCCACATGGATGTCATATCGCAGGCCATGGGGCTAACTTTCATCCACCTACATATACCCGATAAATGGAACGTGTGCATTTTGCCCACTAGGCAGGCTGCAGTAGAGTAGGCCTATGTACAACAGAATGGTTGTGGGTGCTCTTTTAATGGAGGCAACACAAAGTCTACTGAAAGTCATTGTTTCCAACTAATGTGTCTTTCCATTTGTCCTGTATTTTCAACCTTGTGTTCAACATTCTCCAGTGAATCCACTACTCTATTATTGGACTGGTCATGTGTTCATACCGTCTCAAGTGTGTACATAAGCAGTATATGTGAAGTCAGAGGGTGTTTTGAATCAATCCCATGATGCATAGCAATGTGCCTATACCATACTGTACTAAACACATGTCAGTACTTAAGGATAAAATGTGTTCCAAAAGTTTAAGAACCACAAGACATTTCATTATCATGCAAAAAATTCCCTAAGTACTAATGCTTTGTGGGCTAAAATGAGTGTTAAAGTCAGGGTGTTTATGTGTTAAGAATGGGATTTTTATGTGATCACTTGAACCTATTGAGGTGAAATTTCCCAAAACTGGTGCATTGTGGGATTGACTCAAACACCCTCTGACTTGAAGTAGTGAGGTACACCACATGTTAGAATCTAGCTGTGTATCTACTGTACTGTATTTGTCACACTGTACATATTTAAATATTTGTTACATAGAGACTATTACATGCAAACGATGAAACTGTACTGAGTAAATTATTTTGCAGCCAAACAGATGTATGTCCTGTAGTTCGCCAATACTTCCCAATTCGGGAAAGCTTACATTTCTGGAAGTATTATCATAATTCATCGTATAGGGCCTACCTATTTCTGTAGTCTAACAGAAGAAGTCCTACACGATGGGCTACTTTTATAATAATAAAATAATTTTGCAAGAACAAGTCGCTTCGCACGTTTAAATTTTTAAACGACAAAGGTCTTGCGGAGAAAAGTGGCATTATTTAAAAGCATTGTCACGATCAATGACATTAAAAATATTTTTTTTTACATTTTTGTCTCTATTATAAGAAAAAGTGCTGACCCATTAGACTAAATTAAGTATTATTTACTTAAAAACACTTTGACATAAAGTTGAATTGTGGTACCTAAAGTTACTTAAGTGTCCAACAAGTTTGAGCAAGTGTAATTTGTGTTTAGACTACCCGATTGGACATTTTCATGCTGAACATTGCATTACGGGTAATACTTATAAACTTTCCCGATTAGGAAATACTGTCAAATCTCTCTGGATATTTTACTAATGTTCATCAAATGATCACATGTAAAGCTAGCTGTGAAAATATTAACTTTTACCTATCTCTCACAACCTATGCAATTGAGATCACGAGATATGGGATACAAATCATTCAGAAACTCAAAAGCTGTATGGTAAAAATTACTATTTTTGAAAGACTTGAAGTTGACACTAGAATATAAGATAAGACATCAGTAGCTTCCGACAATGCATTGCTTCCAATGGAGGTTTTTGTACAGCTACTGATGTGAATCGTTAGAGATGAAACATGGCTAAATTGACAGTACTGATCACAAACTTGCATTTTAAGAATGTTTCATCTCTAAAGATTCATATGACTACCTGTACAAAAACCTCCATTGGAAGCAATGCATTGTGGGAAGCTACTGATACTAGAATATATCGCCAAGAAGCCTTGTTCATATCTCAGACCATGCAGACAGGGCGATTCGATGCGGGGTCGGATCGACGTTGATGTTGTTTTCTTGACCTATTGACAGGGGCAATATTGCAAGATTTCTTGCATGAATGAAAGATTGTGGATATGGTCAATGTCGAGATGAAAGCTCTTGGCTTTGAGGTTCAAAGGGAAAAAAGCCTAACTGTAGTTATAATTATTACCAATCATCTTGCCATAACATCTTAAAACAGTTGAGTTTGTAGGTAATCGGTCCTTGAAATTACGCAAAAAATGTCCCAATATATGATCATGACTTTAGCAACACACCAAAACGCGTACCCGCAGTGCCGTAACTTAAATAAATAAAACACCTCATTGAACCTGAGTTGCACTCTTACGGTGTATGTACGTGTTTCTTACTAATATTACAGGCATGATTATATCGTCCGACAAGGTGAGATGCATCTATACTGTCCCCCAAATAATGCTCAAGTTTGTCCCGATGATACGGCATAATCTTACTCATGAGAACCCCCGGTATGATTACCACCACGCAGTAATTACCCTGTTTATAAGCTGGGTCGAATGCATATCTCCGCAAGCTTTGGGCTCTTGTACTATTTTGGCTGGCTTCTTCGGCCTATTTGAGCTACGTGTCACACCACCCAAAGTTTCAAAAGATGTGCATGGTCATGGTCATGCGAGGAGACTATAATGGGAGTCGTCTCTCTCACACTAGCTCACACTCATTTGCAAAATATCTTCGGTAGCACTGGCAGATCTGATACATCTGTGAAAGCGGTTGGTCAAAGACAAGTGCATGTGACCTTAAAAGTTGAGCCTGGACATGTATCTATAAAGTTCTGCTTTTAATCCTTTGTAATATTTGCATTATCCCCATACTGCTGAAATTTGGCAACGATTGCGCTCAAATGAAAGTCCATGAATCCTAGTTATAGCATCAAACATAAACCCAGCCTATTGTGATATTTAGCCAAAGAATAATCCGGCATCAGTATACGAACAAGGGATAGGATATTTTCTTACTGCTAGCAATCAAGTTCAATGTCAATCAATTGTGTAATTAACTTACTAATACTAATTTAGCTTTTGTTTGTCTCAACCTAAGTAGAACACCACGGGTATGTACTTCTGGAGCGCCCCGAAAGCATCCCGTGATTTGATCCATAACAATAAACCTACATGGTAGATGTATATCCATTCCAACATGTGTATTCTTCAGTATTCTTAAGATTTGATAATGATAAACATATAATATTGGTGTTTAATAGTAACGTGTTTCGAAGAAGAGCAAAAGATGTCAATTTTTTTAAAAAAAATAAATTGTTTTATCAGCTTACAGCTTACAAAGTGTTCTATTCTGGCATCATTTATTACAATGTAATATTGTTTCTCCTTGCGAATAATTGTGCATACTTTTACATTTTTATGTGGACACAGAAGGAACATTACTTCTAGTGTGTTTTCTGTTTATATTTCTGTTTACATATCCCGCATTATAAAGAATAGTCTGTCATTTGAATTCTTACTTTCAAAGATAAATACAAGCATTAAGTTACGACAACGGCTCTTGATGAGTACCAGAACTATACACGTTTTGTCTCGCGACCAAATTTTGGAATACGAAGGGGGTTTCCTCTAACATTCAAGATTGTTTTGCATGCGCATCTTTGTTGCACAACTCTGACGTATAACTGAGTAAAAAGAGAGTTGTAAGAATAATTTATTGAAACATAAATTGTATAAATAGTTTTTCTAATGTTTCCAAGTTGTCAAAGAAACGATTGAATAACAAAACGACCCAAAAGATCACATCAAACACGATAGGGTCTTCATTTTCTCAACTTTCTAGTGGGAAATTGATCGAATTGTTTTTGAAGAAAAAATGAAAGTGAAACTAAACTGGTTAAAAACATTGCAATTATTTTCATCTTCCTTGTCTCAGAACTTGTTCATGGGTCGTGCAACTATTTATATTTACATATCAGAAATGATCAAATTAAGATGATTGAGGTAAAGATTGGAAAATTCAATTTGTTATTAGGCCAACAGTGATATAAAATTGGATCGATTAAGCCCAAATTAATTGGTCGAGCTATGAGTTGCAAAAATATTTTAAAACTCATAGCGAGACCAATTAATATTGGGCGTAAATCATCAAATTTTATCATTATCATGTTTTGGATCCGATATTTTCACACACTTGGACTCCTCAAAACATGATAATGTTCAGCATTGGTCAAAGATGGTGCCCACATTTCCTAATCACCATGGTTTTTCTCACGAAGAAGACCGGTTTTATATATTTTCGTTGTCTTAATTTTAGCTACATATGATACGTAATTAGACTGTTATACTCTTAATACTTAAGAGCAGAGAGGCTAATAATGGCAAAGTCGTAACAACATTTGAAACATTCGTCATGTAAGCCTTGTAATAAACTTTACCACAAAATACTGCGCCCCGCCCAATTACCAAAAGCGTGACAAGTAGTGTGGTACTACAGTGTATTTTATTTGGTGGATGTCGTTACATGCAAAGTAAGAAGGAAAATTAGCGGTCAACCAGAGTGGTCTTAGGTTTAAATTGTGTTCTTTAGTAGTAATTGATTGCTAATAATGAGTGTGTGATCTTCAAAGTACCCTATGATCTGAAAGTTATTAATACTGGCATGTTTTATTTGCAAAAACGTTGTCATCTTGGTACTTAGAAATTATATTATAAAAAATGACTGTTATAATTTAATTTGAAATTCATGATGCTTACCGAATTAAATCTTGCCTAACATTCCTACTTAAATTATCTTTTTTGCTTCTCTTGAAATATTGCCAAAACCCCGATCAGGATCATAATCCAGGTACCACCCTAGATACTTTGTAAGAAATCCCTTTTAGATGATTACAAATCATGAATGTATCAGTTTTTTCAACGTCACTGGATGCTAACCAAAATTAACTACGATCGAAGGGATTACTTCGTTTACTTACTAAATACCTACATTATGGACAAAACGGAAAGCTGCAATTATAAGGATACCTAACCCTAGGGTAATTTGAACTTAATTACTTCACCCCAAGGTCTCTGACTCTTTTAACGATGATAGAATGGAACTTTCTTCATGGGCTTGGTGGCAATTTGGACAGAGATTAAATGCAATGAGTAGGGCGTATTTTAAACGATAAGTTTAAGTAACACCTGAAAGATTTGCCGGAACTCTCAAACTTTTGTAATAGTGTACTTGACCACAGTTCACACGCTATGGTGTGTAAACACACTAAAATCGCTAAAGGAAGTCCAACTTTAAACCCAGGTTAAACCAGGCTTAGTCCTTCATGAACTACCTCTTTCTTTCAACATACCCTAAAAAGTGTAGTGTAACAGGTGAGAAAATTTCTCATGTATGGGCCATTCCGACCCATCATCAGTGAGAAATTGTTCTCATCTATTACATCCACTTTTAGTGTATGGTAAAAAAGGTCAATTTCTCATTGATGATGGGTCGGTGAGAAATTGTTCTCACCTATTACATCCACTTTTAGTGTATGGTAAAAAGTCAATTTCTCATTGATGATGGGTCGGTGAGAAATTGTTCTCACCTATTACATCCAACTTTTAGTGTATGGTAAAAAGTCAATTTCTCATTGATGATGGGTCGGTGAGAAATTGTTCTCATCTATTACATCCAACTTTTAGTGTATAGTAAAAAGGTCAATTTCTCATTGATGATGGGTCGGTGAGAATTTTTTCTCACCTATTACATCCAACTTTTAGTGTATGATAAAAAGGTCAATTTCTCATTGATGATGGGTCGGTGAGAATTTTTTCTCACCTATTACATCCAACTTTTAGTGTATGGTAAAAAAGGTCAATTTCTCATTGAGGATTGGTCGGAATGACCCATCCATGAATTCAGTACCTGTTACATCACACTTTTTAGAGTATGTTGAAAGAAAGAGGTCCATCCATGAAGACTAACCCTGGTTTTTAAACTGGGTTACTTTAAAGTTAGACTCTAGTCGAGAATACCAAGGTATAGTTCGCAAGAACGCTACACCCTTAAAATAATACTACAAATGGGACGTCAATAGGTATTTATTTATTTATGATTACATTTTATTATAACAGAGGAGCCGAGTATTAAGTACTGCTCTCCCTGAGGGGCCATGTTTAAGTTATTACACTTGTTTATACAAAGTTACAGTTAAAGTAAATTACATAAGTTGTTTTCATAATATGTTTGAAAACAGGTACTGGACATATTCGTACGATGGATATTAATTCTAATATCAGTGGGATGCTATTACAAAGTTTAACAGCACGATAATGAAAAGTACGTAATCTGAATTTGAGTTTACTTAGGAATAGGTAAGGAGCCAAGTTCCTGATGTTCTCGTGGATATGAATGCTGAGAGGACGTATAGGCCTACATAAAATTGACGCAGGTAAGTAGGTGCAAGATTTGTTAAACATTGAAAATACAACAGTACAAAGCAAGATCACATCGTTTGTGAGTCTGGACCAACAAAGCTCATTAACATGTCATCAATGGTGTAAGATTATCAAGCACTTAATATGATCCTGGCAAGCTTATTGTGCTGGATTTGCAGAGATGATAAAATTGGTTTAGAATGTTTGTCCAAACACTGCTACAATAATCAAAATGAGGCAACACCAATGCATTACTAAGCATGACAAGAACACTTGACGGTAAACAAACATTTAACAGTCTAATAATACCAATTTCTTTGAAACCTTTGAATTAATGGTATTGATATGTGGTCCATGAAAGTTGAGGATCTAAATTAACACCGAGGTATTTGAATTCTTTAACATGTTCAAGAACATTATCGCCATATTTAACATTAATATTACTAATTAATTACAATATGAGGGAGAACCAAAAACCATATACTTTGTCTTTTTAATATTTAAAGTTAATCACTTCAGAGAACCAGTTAGCAATAACCTTGAGGTTGTGATTAAGAATATTTTCCAAAATATCTGGATCCTTAGATTTACATAAAGAGATGTATCATCTGCATACTTATTCTGTTATCACTTAAACAGAGCTTGGGAGTGAATTTATGTAAATCAGGAAGAGTAAAGGACCTAAAATACTTCCGTGTGGACACCTATATCGATGTGTTTTAAAAATCCGATAGTACAGAATCAATACAAACAACCTATTTACGATGACTTAAATACGATTGGAACCATTTCAGCTCATTATTTTGAATACCATAATCATTTAGTTTCTTGATTAAAAGTTCATGGTTCACTGTATCAAATGCCTTTTTCAAGTCTAAAAAGCTAACTCCAATTGCAAAACCTTTATCAATGTTCTTGAGTACATAATCTTGAAAGTCAAGTAAAGTGGTAGCAGTGGAATGATTGGCTCGAAAACCAGATTGGCACTCACTTAAAATATCATGTGATGTTAGGAAATTATACAATTGATAATGAACACATCTTTCAAGAATCTTTGATACTTACAGATAATACTGAAATGGGTCTATAATTTTCTACATTACATGCATCACCAGACTTAAAAATAGGTGTCACCTTAGCTTTTTTCCAATCTGTTTGGAAAATTGATGTTGAAGTGAAAGATTACATAAATATGCAAGAGAATGACAAATATAGGTCGAGCCATTTAAAAGTGAGGTGTTTATAATCAGCTAATCCATTCCAGCTGCTTTATTAGGTGATAGTTCACTAATACATTTTTAAAAACATCATCATCAGTGATCATGGTAAATTAAAATGATTAGGTCTGGCCATCGTTTAACATTATTGTCCAAATTTTTGTAAAAAATTCTGTGTCTGTCAATATATGTATAAGTGACCATTCACTCATCTATCTCATCATAAATCATAATAATAAAAAAGCTCCTCCTAAATAGTAAAACTAGGTCATTTAAAACATTTCAGTACTGATGATTTTTTATTGGATGTAAGCTCTGCCAATTGGGCATGAAATTCATCAAATTTGTTCAGTTGATGATGCTTGGAATGCTTGGAAATACCAATTTACTAGTATATGTAATAAACATTCCCCTTTTGTTGAACGGCCGGGTAAAAGATCATTGCCAGAATGGATTTCACAGGAATTTAAAACTCATGCTTATACAAATGTTACAGATAAAACAACTCTAATATACCATTAACAAGGTCAGGGTTTAAAGTCATCCCCACCACGGTGCTAACAATTTGCATAAGTCAGAGCTGGAGAGGCTTCAGCGTGGAATGTTTGAAGGAAATACTATGAAATTTCCAGTATTTCCTCAGTATGAATTGCTTCCGCTAAGTAAACTCTATCGTGATGATCAAATCAGCCCCCAAGACTCGCAGTCAAATGGAGAGCTAGTCATCGAAGGATGTACTGGGTTCTTCAGTCACATTTTTAGCAGAAAAGCTATTACCTCCCAATTTAAAATGGTATTGTACTAACTTGAGTTGTTGAAAGTTGGACAAACAACTTAAATTAGTCATTCATATCATTTTATAGGAAAAACAAACGACAGACCATGGCCCTATGCCTCCAACGCATGTGCAATCTGTTAAAGCATTGTTTGCAAGTTAACAAAATGTTCTAAAGTCATGTTACGGCTGAAAAGAAAATCTAGTTCCAAAATAACACTCTGATAGAATGGTCCCACAGGGATGTAAGCAATAGCAAAAAAGTTTTTAGGCCAAAGTTTCCGGGATCAAGCTCCGGTAGTTTCCCACAGGATTCACTTCGGTTGTTTTTGCACGAAAGAGACAGTTTGATTTGATTTGGTTTGAACAGTCAGTGACAGTAGACTTTACCGATTGCAGTCAATTCGCTCGCTTCTACCATTGGTACCAGTTTAGTAGTAATTTTCCCATGAATCTGTCTGTTTCAATGCTAAACTAGCCTATGAACGTATCAAATATTAGTTAATTAACTGAAGAGTGAATATCAATCCTATTATTTTAGTCACAAACTAGGTTTTGTAATTATCTATATTGTCTTATAACAATTTAACTGTACATCACTATAGTGCTCTCACAGAAATGTTTTCCTTTGTTCTTGCGGAAAGATCTGGTCATGTCGACATACAAATTTTGTAGAGAATCCGTATTGACCTGACGATCCGCTTCCAATTACCTGGAATATTTGTAATATTTTAACGTGGTTTTAGGTGGGCGTGTCATTCAGTTTTCATCAACTCTTTCGGTTGTACTTTTTGGCACAAGAAAGTGTGAGTAACTTTCTTAATTGCTACTATAAGTACACCCATAAAGTACACTGGTACCGGTGTTAAACAAAAAGCCAAAGTAGTTACATCAAAACGCTACTTAGTGTCAATTCCCAGCTAAACCCTTTTCCGTGTTAATTCGACAACTTTGTTTTAAGGAGTGTAGATTACACAAATGTGAAGAAATACAAGGTTTCTTTTGGGCCCAGGTGTATTTTCCGGGCACAGAACCTTCACCGACAACAATGCATCCAGTGTCAATCAAAACATTAATCAGGCTGATAAGTCTACATCATCCATCGTGCTCGAGCATTTCCCGAAAAGTTCACAGGGAGTACTAAATATGTAATAATATTTGCTTTGGTTTTATATCCGTTCCAGAACAGTGCCTGGTATAATCTGAGTAAGTTGAAAATAGATGGGACGTTCTATGTGAAAATTACATCTTAAACTTATCTAATGATAGTTGAAATCATTGCATTTTATCAAGCTGAGATGAACCTGTAAATGTCAGTTCAAAAAAGTGAGTTGAGGTGTCACAAATCACGTTTTTATTGCGTCATTTTCTCTACACAACATGGTGATAAACAATCATCCCTTAACTTCTTAAGTATCTTCTTTACAATCCGTTACGGTTTTTTATTATAAAAAGTTACTTGTTTTTTCTTCCCAACTTTCCAAAATGGTCAATCAACGATGGAAGGAGACAAGCATGCCGTATACGAAACATATTTTCTTCCAACCGATGTGCACCCCGGGGAGGGGGATCTTGCCAAATTTTCGTAAGGATATGTAAAATTCGAAGCTTCGAGCCTGTCTCTATTCCAGATACAAAAGGCTGATATAAAAATTGACACGTATGTTATTATATTTTTACAAAATTCAAATAATTATATCACAAAATATTTATACCAATATGGCTAAAAAATGTTCCCCAAAACCGTTATATCAAAAGCTCTTCAAAATTAGGTCTAGCGTTTCTGTATGAAATTTATTTTAGTAGGTGCCATTATGAACATACTGTGGTAATAATTTTAAATGATTTTCGTGTGCTTAAAATCGCCTTTCGCCAATTTGGCACATTGTTTGAAAGAAATATAGGTGGAGAAATTCTAATCAGCGATCTTGGATGGTTTAATCCAGGCAATAGACCAAGACTCTCTTGGGAATGAGCACGTAAATCGGGAAACCTCGCGGCCCGTCTTTTGTTGGTGTGGCTTCTACAAATCCAGAGAGAGCCAACCTAGGCCTCTGAAGTAGTTTTGCAGACGTTTCCTCTAACAAGACGGGCGCCAAACGACCATGAAACTTCGCAATGTATTCCTCTTTCCAACAACAATTATTCCGCCATTATACGATCATGTGGGCTGTGGGACACGCAGAATGATTACGGGAAAGATTTGACTTATGGGTTCTAACTAGATCTTTATTTTTTGTTGTTATTATTGTCGACTCTATAAAACTGTCTACCAAATGATTGCCTGGTATGCAGTTCTGCAGACGGCAGTATGAGAAATATATCGCCCGGATTGGCGCGCTCGATATGCATATAAAACTCCCATCGTATTTTATTTTCTTGTGGCTGGTTTCAGTCTTATCAAGTCAAGTTTTATCCATTTTTTTCAGTTATCATGGTTATATTGTCTGAATTAAATTCATATGCAATGTATTAATCATGCCAACCAAAGTCTCTTATTTTGGATACATTTTTTAAAAAATTGTAAAAAAATTCAAGTACGTGAACCCCAGATAGCCGCATCATACCAATCGAATGTCTTTCTGAACATTTGGAGTTTAATGACACTTTACTTTTGAATTCCATGAGGTATCTGGATAATATCAAGTTTCACAAATCAAAAGAAATCTACTGCTAGTAATTTACAGGGGAAAAAGTAAAATTAAAATATTGGACGGTACTCGATAGAACACCGGCTCTTTCTCGATCTCACAAGCTGTTGTCATGTTCAGGTTTTTGCCTCCGCGTAAAAATCCCTCGAGAAAAATAATATTTCAAAGGGAATCTTTGGAGCGGCTGAACGGTCTGCATGTCTGCCAATCCCTGTCAACTACCGTTACATCAATTTTAGATATGGCTATTAAAATTGCGAAAGTCATTCATATTATTTCAAAACTCAGCGAAACCGAATGCCTTTTTATCTAACTTATGTATATATTTTGGATAGGATTTCGCTTTTAGGTTTTTTTTTCATTTGTACACCCTTTTAGTTAGCTAATGGCTTTGCTATGGAAAACAATCGGCATTACGATAGCATGCACAGAGAGTAAGTTCGGGCCCTAAATGTTGACGTGAAATTGATAGTGTGAATCATACCCTAATTTGGCTTTGAATCATAGAAAAGCATAATTCAAAAGAACTACTAGGATTAGAAAATTTGGGTTTGTCAATGCACACCCTACTATATTGAGCATACCGAACTTCCGTCCTCTGTATTATACACTCTTCTTTATTTTGTTTCCTGTGGATTTTCTCCGCTTACTAACCCTTTTTAGTGTAGTACTGTTTATTGTTTGTAAAAATGTCAAAGACAGTAATCGGTTTGGTAGCAAACTACAATATAAATATTATACCTAGCAATTGACAACTAATGTAAAATTTTGATTCTTTGAAATTTTAAACCATGATACAAATTACCATTATTATTATTATCACTATTATTATTATTAATTTTATTATTTATTATTATTAGTAGTAGTAGTATAAGTAGTAGTATATTTTAATATTATTATTGTTATTATTATTGTTATTATTATTTATTAATAATACATTGGTCTTTCATACTGCACTAATTAAAGTCTTAGAGATACATTTTGACATTTTATGTCCTCCTTAATGTTAATCTTTTGTTGCGCTTTATTTCGTTAAAGTATAACAAAGGGTGTGAATTTTAATCTATGCAATTTTATGCAAATTTATGAAAGTTTCGAGAATTATCTGTAGGAGGATTAGCCCGTCGATCAACTCTTCATAAGTATATGAATTAGCAACTTGTTTTCCAAAGATTATTTGATGATGATGATGATGATGATGATGATGATGATGATGATGATGATGATGATTTTTCATGTTTATTTGTGATGATTTTCTTTTCCCTTTAACATTTTGAGTCCTTGTACAATTCAATACAGCCCAATATCAGTTCACCTTTTTAGGGTATATTGTTATGCATATTTTATTATGTTATGATTATGTTTGTTGTTTCTGATGTGTGTCTTTCGAACACAATCTTTGCCCATCGTTTAAAATATCTTGAAAAATGTAATTCTAAGGCTTCTCAATTATTATGGTTATTTTTAATATTGTTTTATTATTATTGTTGTTGTTGTTATTTTTATTATTATTATTATTATCCTATGTAGTAGGTTAGGGGAAATTGGCTATTAGTCAAATGCACTTTTAAGACGTTAGGGCGACATTGCGTTTCCTTTGTTTGCGCTTAATTCCGTCAAAGGATATGGATATTAATTTATGCAAATTAAAGATAATCCACTAGAATAACAAATTATATGAATATTAATTTAAATAATAATAAGAGCTCATTATAACATAATGAATAATTAAAATTTCCCCATAAGTATCATTTTGTAGTAATTATTATTATTATTATCGAAAACATTAAATTACTTTTTTTGTAAAATCAGCAACAGAAATCACTGGGATATTTTCAACATTGTATTTCAATTATGATACATGTATATCTGACACGGTTTAAGTACGCCAGTAGTTCACCGGTGACATAGGATGAATAACACACTCATAAGAGTCCATTATGAGCCAAAAGTAATCCAAAAGCTTTGGTACCTCAGGGCGTGGTACGCAGTTTCAGAACATCAACACTGCTTGCGTCAGATCACTAGGAGCTTACCCTTAAATCGCTGGTATTAATATCAAAGAAAGAACGGTCGCCTTATTTAGCTTCTCGGAAGTGTGTTAATTTTTCTAATGACAATTTTGTCCTGTGTATATGAAGCAAATATGACACACTAATATTACTTTAAAGAACTTACTCTTTTCGACAAAGGCAAACATGTAAGCCTTTAAGTTGGCGATGTGTATTACCGAAAATTTTCTGTTTAAAAGTCAGTATAATTACAATATTATTGTTAGAGTAATGCTAAAACATACGTCTCTCACAAGTGTTTCCTTAGAAATTTTGAAATTGTCCTCTTTAATCAGAAAACACTCAACATTTAAAATTCACTGTTTCTAAATATCAGCATTTTTTACGGTATGCTTTCTAATTTTCTTAGATTAAAAACTAATCTCATTGGATTGCTATCAGGGACAAATCCAAGTTTAGATTAAAAATTTAAATCATAATCCATTGAAATACAAATCTAATAGATTAAAAGTTTTAATCAAAATTTAAATTTGTCCTCCGTTTTAATCTAAGAAATTTAGAGAGTGGACAGCATTTTAAAATGTTAAATGCCTAAAGCATTTAACATTTTAGTTTTTGGGGCGTTCAGTTTGAAGTTAATTTTTAATTTTCGACCATTCACGTTTAGAGAACACCGATGAACCTCCAAAGAACTGCTTGAAGTTTTTAGACAGAGAAATACAATCATTTAAATATTTGAATTATTAACGATAATGATGATTAAATTCATACAACTCGCATGATGCATATGACATCATTAACCAAATACGATTGTAACCAACATGAAATACAATTAACTACAAAAGTTGCACTAAGCCGTTCGTGTTTTAGCATGCCAATTATAACTTGTACTATACTAGTTTACTACACGATTTTTAATAACAACATGTTTATAAAGAAAACATTAGATTACTATGAGGTCTTTTTTCTGGCCAATCATAATTAAAATTGACAATTTCAATACAATATTACAGCACGGTTCCATCAAACGCACCGGTGGGCTCTATGTTCTCGCCAGGTATCAGGCGGATACCTTTGCACGGTCACAGCATGGAGAGTTTTTCTCCGTGTAGAGTTTGATTTGACGTATACAGAGGAGTATTATAATTCAAAATATTTAGCAACAGAAAAACAACATGCGCACACTATTAGCATATACAATATATGCATTGAATTGATTATGAAATGATCTACCTCCAAAAAGAAGAAATTAAATTACGAAACTTAAGATTACACCCCAATGCGAACAGATCTTCCGCAACTTGCGTATACACAGACGTTAATGTGTACAGAAATTTGGATTTAAGAAAATGCTTTTATTTAAATTAATGTGCTAAAATGCTACAGGGGTTATATGCTTGTATATTGTAATAGAGCTATCAAAAGCTCATGATAAGCAAAATGTCGACACTTCACCACGGTAGAGCATGTCAATTTGTTTATTTAATAAACACTTGAAGTGGGTGCAAAACGTCAGAAGTACACGTTTGATATTTCCTGTGTGTTCACATAGCCTGCGTGAAGCTGGCGTGACATAGTTCCAGGAGCAAGTAAAACATTCACTGGATCTGGATTGATGTGGGATAAATAGTATAAGAAATCTACAACTAACCTAAATGTCCCGAATAAATATTGATTCTAAACATGAAGATGATGATATGGAATGGTACTCTCATATATCTACCACACAAACGAAATTTAGAACTTTCTGTCGAATTAAAAACGTTCATTTAATCAAGAGAATTATGTTCACATTCTTAATCGTATATATTCAAAGATCTACTTGTTTGTAAACTTCGTATTAGTGCACATAACTTGATCAAAAATGGTCGTTATTTTTACCCTAAACCGACAGAATTTTGTACACTGCGATTTACAACAAACAGAAAATGAATATCATTTTATAATGAAATATAAAGCTTATGCTCCTCTGCGTAAATTAAGCGTTTTATCCTAATATTATGATGCTTATAACACTGATATTTTCTCTGATAATGATTATTTCTTTAAAAAATAATGACTGTCAGCGATATCGACAGTTTGAAAGTAGTATCTAATTTTGTTATTTCTGCTTTTAATATTTGATCTAATACTATATAATTATTTACATGTAATATATGTGCTATTGTTTCATTGATACCTATAATATGTTGGGTGAATATCAATAAATTTGTCCTTTTGGTCATACTGAACTGTAAAACTGTAAACATGAAGATGCATGTCCAGTACTTGCGGATTAGATGCCTAATGTTAGCCAGTGTACTTTTAAACACTTCTTGTTTAACAGTAGAATCTAAATACAGTGTACTTAGTTGTGTTAATTTTGGACGTTTAGTTAATGTTAATTTCAGCTTTTCGAAAGTGCAGATCACTTTAAGTGCCTTATATCTGTGACATTAATGTAAAGAAAAACACTTAACATTCGAATTACAAATACAAAGCAAAGCACATTGTAACATACGATTTTTGCAAATTTATTATGTTGGAATTTTACAAGTGAACGTAGAATTCAGTTAATTGGTAACCTTTTCGAGCAATGATTGTATAGCTAGTGCAAGGAAATCTTTCATTTTTGTTGATAAAGAACATTTATACAAATCATATACCCTAGAGAATTGGGTCCTGCTATGGAAATTTGAAATACGCGTTATAGTGCTTACTTAAGACAGAATGTATGCCATTTTTACTCTTATGAAAAGAAGTAGTATTTTGCGTTTGTATCAAGCAATCAAAACGTAACACGAAATCTAATGGTTTATTTGAAAACTTTACGAAATCAACCAAAATAATCTGCCGATAACATGAAATTCAAGCTTTTCCGTTAAAGAAATTTGGTAACTGCATGAATCCACCGTGCACCTGTACATCAAGTTTGGCATTAAATCTATTTGTACTTTAATTGATAATAATGATGTGTGGGATAACTCCAGCATTCTTTCTAAATCATCAATCAATGACTCAGTTACGACCTCTTTGAAGTCAAGATATGATATGGAATGGTATTGTGTTTGCGACTTAAAAGAAACAAAAAATGAATATCATTTTATAATGAAATGTAAAGCTTATACTCCTCTGCGTAAAGAACTTTAATCTCATATTAATGATACTTGTAGTAACACTGATAATATCTCTGATAGTGATTAGTTCTTAAAAATAATGACTGCCAACGATTTTGACAGTTTAAAAGTAGTATCTTATTTGTTATTTCTGCTTTAATATTCGTTCTAATACTGTAACTGTATAATTATTTACATGTAATATGTGTGCTATTGTTTCATTGATCATACCTATATGTTGGGTGAACATCAATAAATTTGACCTTTTGGCCACACCATCTTACGAATTTAGCTATTTTATGTCAGAAATGTTCTCTAAAGAAGTACTGTTAGTGAGAGAATCATGAAAGTATAGGAGTTAACATGTGAAGAACCGGTAAAGCTCTATCTGACCTCTACTTCCATTTTGACCATTTTGTGCCGTATAGACAATACCAGAAAGAATACAGTCTACATGATATATCATCATGATCATGGATATTACTTGTCAAAATGGCCCGAGGCCCTAAAATCGGTATCACTGGGTCTATGGTATCACTATCCGTGCTAACTGTGATCAATTTTGAAGACCAATATGGCCTAGGGGCCAACCAGTGTGTGCCCATGGTCAGTGTGGAGTGCGGAAGACAACAGTCAAACTGGAACCCATTATAAACATTTATGAGGATATCGTATGTTACGGTCCTTGTAACATTCTAATTGGCATACCTAGGATATTACATAGTTTGTGTTAAGAAGTAGTAACCTATTTTAAAGTTAGTAGGGAGCACATAGCACAACTATGGAATGACCTACTTTTGTAATTAGCTAAATCCCTGAAAATGATATGAACTTAAAAGTGGAAATGAACAAAATGATACTTATAATTGTCGTATTTTTCATAGGAAAACGTGCAAGTTTCAGCTGGAAGATAGAGTATTATAACAAATTTATTAAGTATTAAATATGACAGAGTCATAAATTTGGTAATCTGCGTAAATTATGACTCTATATTCAACATAATATATCTTTATGAGTCAATATGCCGTAGAAAATGTTTCTTTTAAGGTTCTTGTCATCTTTCTTTCCGTTGATCAGTCATGCACCCAATTAACCCAAATTCAGAGCATTTTATATAATGTATTGAGAGTAAGAACTGAATACAAAGGCTTTTATGAGTAAATACAGTGGTTACTATCAGTTATAATTGAATTGCTGCCTGACCTGTAAAGTGTGAATTAGACTGAAAAAGTTTTGAATAAATTCATGAATTCCAAAATGAAAATGTTTTTAATTACAAAGGCACATTATATAATTTAGAATGCAAATGACAAATGTCAACATCGTATTTATGTGCACCAAAATCATTACAACAGCTGGTCGACTCGACCCGAGTAAAAAGTTTTAAATCAGAACAATCATGTTAAACACATACACATACACATACCCACACGCACAGACACACGCACGCACGCACAGATAGTACACACACACCCTCTCTCTCACACACACTCTCTCTCACACCCTCACATCCACGCACAATTTAAACACATCCAATATAATGTGTTAATATTTTAATATCAAAAACACAAACAAACAAACACCAAAAAACAATTTTTGATTTTGTTAAATTTTTAAGTTTGCAGCATTTCGTGTAAAACGTCTTCTTGGAGTTTTGCCACTTCAAAATGTAGAAATAAACACGTCATCGGCTAGCTTAAAAAGCTACACAGACAGCTGTTGTTTCAACGTGAGTATCTTGGCTTCGCGTATTATAAAGAAAGCCACTAATAAAAGGTGTTCAAATCAGGACACACAATGAATGTCTCGAATAAAAAAATCAGTCTAAAATCTCTTTTTTTTCATGAACTGGACCATTGTTCATCATATATGTTGTAACAACATAATGATACTTCACCGGGATATCTCCAAATACCGGTGTACGTATCCTGGGAAGCACAGAGAGCTCGCTTGGTTGCCCCGGTAACCAATCTTAGCGTCCATCCAATCATTATGATAAAAACTAAAGGCAACCTGTCTTACCCTGGAAATATTAATTATTTTAATTTTTTAGTTTTTTCAAAATGAAATTCATACAAAAATCTCATTTGTGATCATTGTATCACTAACCTACTATTAATACAATATACAATATACAAGAACTTGAAGAAGAAAAGCTGTTCTATCTACCCGATGCCACGATGGTGAAAAGTGCGCGTGTTCGTGTGAGTGAAGACTAAACAGCTGGATTGTATTGTAATTTTCCTGTATTAATTATAATCAAATTTGAACAAGCTATCACCATGGCATAATAATACGAAGATGTGACATTTCGTATACTTATAAACCCTGGTAAATCATACCCTTTATAGATCTAAACGTGAAGTTTCATTCCAATTGATCTTACCAAAACATCGGATGCATTTGAGCTGGTTTCTACCGTGTCCATGTCTGTGCTCTCTCCATTTGCCTTTTCCACTTGAAGAAGCCGTTTTCAACCTTCTCCATCTACTCTATGGCGTTCCTCAAGAAATTCCACTTTTTTGGAAGCATCTGTAGGGTTGGTACAGGGTGTCGTTTTAATGCCTCGAAAGCTTCGTTAACTTTCCTCAACCGCCTCCTTTCTCGCATGGTAGCTGCTTTCCGCTTGTCGACAGCCACGTTCTTGCGCTTACATGCCTTGCAGGCCCACAAAAGGCACCTTCTCTCCCCCTGTCCGGGATACCCCGGCGCCAGCACGTGCTCCAAGTCCTCTTCTCGACACCCATCTCCACTGGATGCGGAGCCGTCGCTCGTATAACAGTGTCCGTTACGATTGGGACTACCTTGCATGTTATCGTGGTAACCGTTCGTATAATGCATGTTATTGTATCCAATGTCCCCGTTTGTTGGGGGAGGATAGTTGTCATAATAACTAATTGGCTGCATATCGGTATATCTACAACTACTTCGTACTGGTTCCATTGTCATGACGATGATGAGGTTAGGTGGTATTTAGCCAACCTTTTACGGGGTGAAGTGCAAAAAGTTTAAGCAAAGATGCCGAGAGATACCACAAGAAGATCTAGTAACATATATCCTTCCGGCTCATCACCAACCCAACTGATACCATGTAGCACATCAACTCTTCTGACAGGCACTGATTGTGTTGCGTTAGAAAACCCCCAATGCGTAATTGGTGCAACAGTCCAACCAGGGTAGGTCTATACTCAAACGTCACTCTGTGACAATCACACTACTACAGCAGATAACTTCTGGGTACACCTAACTACTGCAAGTCCGTCTGTGTCGTGTAATCCTAGCACATGGTACGGTGTGTATGTATATGGTGGAATGGCATGACTCAAACCATAAGGTGGACAAATCATCCCGCGGAGAAACCCAGCGCATGTGGGATGGACTTTGCAGTCAGTCAAGCTATATGATTGGCAGCCTTTATCCATGCGCTCATAAAAGTGATATTGAATATTTCCTTTAACGGCCCAAGTTACCGCGGTGTGAAATACATCAAAAGTTGTAGTTCTATACCAGATACCAGTAGATAAAATCAATGGTTTTAAAAAATAATATGGAATTAAATACAAAAATGCTCTGCTCTAAAAGCACATGTAAACATTTTGTGTTGAGTTTGTGTGTACGTGAAGGGTTACCTAAGACTTTCTGCGAACTTTGTTTTCATTATGTTTATGGATGTATACGAAACTTTTTTTTCTCAATGGGGATAATAGTTTATTATAAGGGATTGAATCCCAAAATAGAAAGGCAAAAACAATATATAGTTTATTAAGAATTGATGAAGATCAGAATGTTTCGGCCTACAGTATTGTTGAAGTTTGGAAACAGAATCAGAACTTTTTACCTTATTATTTTGTATAGTTTAGGCCTAATGGTGAATGCCAACTAGACCTATAGTGCTATTGTTAAGTTTCATTGATAAAAAAGCCCCGAGAAAAAGTTAAAGAAATTTTCAGCTACCATTTACGTACCAGTCTTCGTTATGCTTTTGCAATATACTTTCGTAACACATTAGAAGGATAGACCTATGGCAGATTCCCTACTTGCTTAGTTCGAAACAAACAAGACAAACAAGTCGGTTGCTAACAACACTTAATAATTGTGAAGAACTTGAACTCTATACCACCTCAGAAGCTTGCGTAGCAAGACATCGTTCGCTATTATATACAGGGCCAAGTTCCCTATTATAAGGGCAATACGATACAGCACCACTTACATACCAGGCTCGGCGTACACCACAGGGGTACTTGCACTTTTCTTTGACGGATAGATTCAGTGCTTGATGAGTTCCTTCTTTGCGTGAGGAGTATCGAGTCAAGTGAAGAACGTATGTACAAAAATAATATAGCAAGCGCCCACAGCTCGAAGAATTATGAAGGAGAGAAATAATGGGAACCGGCGAAAATATCTAGTTTTACGTTTTTTATACACAAGGCAAGCGTAGGATTAGAATCAAGCATAGGGGATTAGAGTCAAATATTTTAGATAATATCTGGTGGTGGTGGTGGTGGTGGTGCATGGTGATGATGATGATGATGATGATGATGACGACGACGACGATGACGATGACGATGACGATGATGATGATGATGATGATGATGAGGATGAGGATGACGATGATGATGATGATGATGATGATGATGATGATGATGATGATGATGATGACGATGATGATGATGATGATAACGACGATGATGACGATGAAGATGATGAGGATGATGAAGCTGATTTTGGTTAGGACCGAAGATATAACTTGTAATCAAACCGGTGCAATGTTGTATCCAATTTGACATCAGGGTATACTTTTCAAAGAATTCGCTCATCAGTGAATTATTACGGTAATGGGGTTAATTATCCACAACCAGACAACGGTATGTCCGAACAGGCCTCTTAATGGCTCGAGATACGAGTTTGAATTCCCCACCCTGCACTGACTCAGTAGAAGCAAGTTACACTGATCTATAACTCGGACTACCAAAGGTGACATCCATTCACCATGTTTACATTGTTGTAGTACATCTGGGTATGTGTGGATTGCATTGGAACAGGTAATGATGATGATGAGGAGGAGGAGGAGAGGAGGAGGAGGAGGAAGATGACGATGATGAATATGATGAAGGTGATGATGGTGATGATGACCATGATGATGATGATGACGACGATGATGACGATGAAGATGATGAGGATGATGAAGCTGATTTTGGTTAGGACCGAAGATATAACTTGTAATCAAACCGGTGCAATGTTGCATCCAATTTGACACCAAGGTATACTTTTTTCAAAGAATTCGCTCATCAGTGAATTATTACGGTAATGGGGTTAATTATCCACAACCAGATAACGGTATGTCCGAACAGGCCTCTTAATGGCTCGAGATACGAGTTTGAATTCCCCACCCTGCACTAATATAAGCAAGTTACACTGATCTAGCTCAGACTACCAAAGGTGACAGCCATTCACCATTTTTACATTGTAATTTAGGTACATTCATCTGGGTATGTGTGGATTGCATTGGAACAGGTAATGATGATGATGATGATGAATGATGATGATGATGACGATGACGATGATGATGATGATGATATTTTATTTGTGTTGCTTTGCTTTTCCCTTTAACACTTTAAGTCCTTGTACAATATATCATTATATTGCTATGCATATTTTATGATTATGTTTGTGTTTCTGATGTGTGTCTTTCGAACACAATCTTTACCCATCGTTTAAAAAAATTGAAAAACTGTAATTCTAAAGCTTCTCAATGCCGACGTGTAAAGTATAGGCCTAAGTGTTATTATGGTTATTTTTAATATTGTTTTATTATTATTATTATTATTATTATGATATTATGATGAATATTAAATGTAAACCCTTATTAACATCATTGGTGAATGTGAAGGCCCTTCAAATCCCATGTAAACTGATAAATCTTAGTCACTCTATCGTGTGATATGACGCGAAATAGTTTTGCAAAAAATTACTTAACCCCACTACAACCCTATCCATAACATTACGCTTACTCTAACCCTTACCTTCTAATCATAATGGTAATCGCTTAATTAATCCTTTCCCTTAACCTTTTTCCTCTGTTTTATTTTACAAAATACATGGATGATGGATGGACCGAAATACACACTTTGAACTCAACAGCAAAATTCGTATAGAAGTATACAGGAACGAAGATAACTGCTGAGTTTTTAATTGTTTGAATACGGTTTCGATATAGACTGAGGTATATTTGAATGTGCATTTCGCGATCCACACCCCCCCCCCCCTTACCTTAAAAAGTCGAGATGCTTATATCATCTGGGCAGCATATTATTTCACTGTCTTGTGTCTTGGCCAGTTTTGTTTAATACATATCCTTCTTTCTTTTTTGTATGTACTGTAACGTTTAAGTTAGGTGGTGACCTTTTCTGGTCTTATTGGCCTTCCGGTCACCTCCTCCACATCATTTTGTTGTTGTGTTTTAATGATTATGGAAATAAATTATCTTGAGCCGTTGATCTAAGTATAGCAGGGCCTAAATTTCTTACGTGGTAATTCGATCTACTCAGGAAGAAATCGTTATGTTGACAAAAATTACGACAGAGTGATCTTGGGGCATTGGGATACACAAACATTAGCTTATAACATCAAAACTCACCGTCAAAATCAACTGAAAACTTCGAAATAACCTTTTCTCGAAGATATCTTGTGAAATGTGAATCATAGGCAAATGCCATGTATATAAGTACTCAAGGTCACGAAATGCCCTTTAATCAATTCAGGTAATGCCATGGAGAGTCGCGTTTGTACTATCCTTAATTGAATGAAGTAATCGTTTGAATTACATTGGCTAATTAGAAGAAATAATTAACAAGGATATTTTGTGGGGACATCTGTGCTAGAGCCATAAAAGGAGTCGCCCAGTTTCCGTAGCCCTAGACAATTATTGGAATATACAGTGTGCATAAAGAAATAAGGAACGCGGATGAAGCGGATATGTAACAGCACACCTGGGCTTTGGGGGTTTTTAAAAGGGGTGACTTTGTAAAAGCTAACAATTTCTGTTAGCAAATTTCTATTAATTAACTGATATTTAGCAAAAACTGAGTTCTATTCAGTTAATCGAAAGAGACATGGTTTATCAATTCTGTAGGAACAAATATGGAGCTCAACTTTATCATCTAGTTTGACGAATCATAATTAAATGAAAAGGAAGAAACTATAGCTGAATGTGCGATTGCATTCAAAACAAAGTCATCATGCAACTGCAAGCAGCGCCAGGACAGATGGCTTGGGGACTAGAAAATCGGAAAAACCAAGCCAAGATTAGGTGTATTAATCAACTCAAATCTATTGTTGGTGTTCTCTTCGTGATCTCTATCATCTCTTACTCTTAACGAAATTTTCATCTGTCACGATTGCTCATCACGAGACAAACCAACCAAGCAACATTCGAAGGATCTAGGATCTTTGAGTTAATCGGAAGCCGGTGGCTGTTTTGGTTAACATGGTTAACCGAAGATTAAACCGGTGCAATGTTGCATCTAATTGACATCAAGATATACTTTTTCAAAGAATTCGCTGTTGAATTATTACTGTAACGGTGTTGTCTGGGTATGTCTGGATTGCATTGGAACAGGTAATGATCAACAATCATGACAATTAAACAGATGACCAAACAGTGGATGCATTACGCACGTGTTAGGTGGCCATAGGCGCATCGATTGCAATTGGAAAATCTTCGTATATATGCAAAGGGTTCAGCTAGCCCAATTAGGACTTTTTTCATTGACATTATCAGGGCCAGATCCATGGAGGATCTTGTATAGCAGCAGCAGAATCTTGAACAGAACGCGTTTCCGAATGGGAAGCCAATTAAGATCACGCAAAGCTACGGAAAATGAATGTAGTGACTGACTTACGGGCTCCCACATTTAACAGAGTTCTGGATGCGCTGACATTCATTTATTTCAGACTCTAGCTAACATTTAAAGGTCCATGGCCCGATCGCTAATAGCATCGTCCCCAGAAGCCCCAGATTTTACCGGAAGTGGTCAACATTTTGGTATCAGAAGAAAGCTACTATTTTTCTCATTTACCCTGCGAAATCTTAGAGCCAAAGGATGTTTGGTTTGGAAATTATGAGCGAAAATGTGCCCCATTTTGGTCGACCAATATTAATTTTATAGAGTACTCTATGGGGCTTACAAAATCACATTTTTAGCTCTCGCATCAAAACGGATTGAAATATCGGCGTGAAAATTTACAGATGGGGTTTTGGAGTGAAGACCAATCTATCAAGATGAAAACTTCATATCCTTAAATCGGGCCATCCCCCTTTAATACAGTAGTCATAGTAGTGCTGGCGGCAGTCGAGGTGGGGTGAGATAAGAGCGGACAAGTCGTTTCTGTGTAGCCGTCTGAGTATCTCCTCAGCTGTCCGACAGTCCAAAGTAAATGAGAAGCAGTGCGGCACAGGTTGCTCACACATGAGATGGCATAGACACGTAGTTGTCAAATGTGGTTTGGTCCTCTGAAAGCGAGAAGTGATATGGATGATTATACCCTGCTCTCACTGAGCGTCAATCCGTTTGTAATAAGCCATGTGCGAGAATCATCTACACTAGCATTCAGGACACTCATACTTCTTTTCCTTGACACGAACCATAGGTGATGTAAAGCTGTGTATCATCCGCATAAAGCAATCCATTGATATTGTGAGCTTTCAGTAGAAGCAATAGGACCAGTGTATAGGCTCAAATCCTTAGGACCAATAGTAGATCCCTGGGCACACCATATTTCAATGGATGTTAGGTAGATGTAATTTTACCAGCTGATACAGCTTGATGACGACCACTAAGGTATAAAGTCATCCATACGAGAGCAATTTTTCTGATATCACAGGGTTTACCATGCCAATTAGGAGATATCCCACGATCAAAGGCTGCGGGCAAATCCAGCACATTGGTCTTCTCATCAACAAGTTCAGCAACTTGCAATACGGTATGTTATTTTGTACGTGAGTCAAAGCTGTCGCAGTGAAACGGTTCTTTTTGTATACAGACTGGATGTTATTATCCAACCGATTCTTGTACACGTACTCTGGCAGCTGAGATGAACCGCTTCCTCGATGATTTTACCGTTAATAAAAAGGTAAATTAGACACTGGATGGTAATTTGTCAGGATCTCTAGCACTAATTGGCTTTCTTCAAGATCGGTGTCACAATAGCAGATGTCAGGGAAGAAGGAACCTCGGCAATCACCTTGATTTAAAAATGTTAACAACGGTTGGTAGCGAAGAGAATCGATGCAATCCTCCTTGGGTCAAGTGAACAAGTCTTAGTACTTAAGCCTTGGATGATCTTGGTTCATTCAACTGGTGACAGGGCACGAAGTCATTGAGGTTACTAGTACTATCATATATTAAAAGATACTAACCCATTGTCAGATGCATCACATTTAGTCAGCATGCAGATCATCTACCTGGCTTGTAAAAAATCCAATTAACTCATCTGCCACGGTTTGGTCAGTGCCTGATGGTAGTTGTTAGTTTAAAGATCCAAATGACATCTTTTTAACGATGTGTATTAGTTGTCGTGAGTCATAGTTAGTGAGCACTGTGACTACACTGTGGTGTAATGATAACGTAACGTCTAGTGCAGGGTTGTAATTTGCGTACCACTTGACTAGCTATCATAAATTAATTGTTAGGACCCTCACCCATGGTCATCAACCCAGGTTCATCACATTTCTATGGCGAATAGAGTTTTGCTAATGTATATGGATATACTTCTTTAGTGTTTATTTGTTTATTTCTTCTCCATCTAGGTTAACTCAAGCATTGTTCTTCCATGAGGCTTGGTGGGCAACTGGGACAGAGTGGATGGGTGTTCACCCTACTCACTGCAAAAACTGTCTGCGATGTAGGCTTACATGTAGGCACGACTTTCAGATAACTGGGACGAGAGGTGTTTCCATAGTTCTTTGTCCAATTTCAAATGAACATGATGAGAGTGAACGTTATCAGTTAGAATCTTGTTGGCATCAACAAGTAAATGTAAATTAAGGTAAACAATGCCCAAAATAGTCAGTTACAATCAGTTTCCAATCAAAATAGGGACAATTAGATCCTGTATACATGGTAATACAATTACCTGTAAATAATAAGTATACAGTTTATGTATGTATACAATGCAATACTTTATGGAATTGTTTGGGCTGTGACATTCCTTTGTCGACAAAATTATGATTCTTATCCGCGAAATAATGAGTCTATCAACCTTTCGTTTATTTTCTTTCTTTTTCTTTCTTGACAATAATATTGCCTGTCATCACGTACATGGCATAGAGTCTAGCTACGCCCCTGTCTCTATGGCTGTTACTCACATTCCACCTTTAGCCAAAAAACTAAAAATGCTTCTACAAAAGCTCTAAATGGCCATCATGACGGTGAATATTGCCAAGACCTAATTGCTGTATGGACTCATCGTACCAGAGACTAATGAAGAAGTACCAAACACAACTGCTGATAACCCAGGATATAAGAAAACTAACTATATGTTACTCAAAGCTCAATAAACCATAAACCAAAAATGAAGTGCTAAGATCACGAAATACACCTTTAATTTATATGCCCGTTCCATTAGTATAAGAGTAAAATTTTTACTGATGTATCGAAAACAGTCCCGCTAGGTATAATTTTACTGATAATTAGTTACGTTATGTGCATATATTCAACGAAAAATGGTCTAAGGATGACTCTAGAACACCTGTTGGCATCTACCTTCTTTTATCTGTAATTCCGGTGATTACGAATACTGGAAAGATTGGTGCGTGACCAACTCTACAAGTACCTAACTAAACAGAATCTATTATCAAAATGAAAAACCTCATTTCAGGTCCAAGCATTCAACATTCCACTTCTTGAGGTATCTGACTACGATTTTAACGGCATTGATGGAGGCCATCTTGATACTATGCGCCATCCAGTTTTTAAATAATTTAGTAGTGCTGGAAGAATGAGCTTGGAGCTAGACTGGTTCAAATCATATCTTTGAAACAGGAAACACAATATAACTAAAATAGGCGACACTTTCTCGAAAATAGCTGATGGAAATTGGAGTTCCATTATTTGCTAATCAATACAAGATCAATCTATATGTTGAAGACACTGCGGGGTTTTATAGAGTTCACTCTTTGAAGGAATTTAATACTCGAATCAACACAGACCTGAAACTTAAAAGCGTGGATGGAGGCAGCCCAAATTGACCTAAATTTCTCCAAAACAAACGCTATTCTTTTTGGAACTTGCTGAAGCGCCAACATTGAGTTAAGGCATCAAAAACACCCCTTTAGTTTTAGAAACCGTTCAATGTTTTAAATCCATGTATCTTGGGCTTCATTTTGATCTTACACTGTGATGGGACTACCGTATAAATCATATTACAACATCCACATCAAAATAGTGGTCTTTTTTACAGATTTTTAAAAATAGAAATAGCTATCAGTTGACAGCCCTATGTTATTCTCCATAAATCTGGTGTACCAAACTTGACATTGGATGATGTTTGGGGTAACTGTAATCAAGGAGGTACTCCTTGGTGTAATTAAAGACTGCAGGATTAACGCCTAACAAATTCTATCGGTCAGAGCTATATTAATATTACGGGTACCTGTGAAACAAGCTATATGATATTTTCCTGATAAATGGGATGGGATGGGAACCCTTAATAAAGCGAAGGGAATACCATCTACCCTCGCTGTATTAAACCATTGCACCGGCACCTGACTAACTGTGTAAAAAATCTCAGTAGTCAGGAGCTCAAAAATTCCCAATAGTCAGGAATCCCATTCCACAAGGAACCCGCTCCGTTCTACAGCCTGTCTAAAAAATAGTACAATCAAAAACCGATTTTTTTTCAATATTTTATCTCAACATAAGTAAGTACAGGGTTCCCAAAAGATAAGTTCCCCCTACAATTCGAGGACATTTCGTTGCATAACTTTACTTAGAAACTGGATGTTTAGAATTTTTTTTTTAAATTAAGAGAGGAACATTGGCTCTGCCACAAAAGTCGTCGCTTTTCAAAAAACCTTTTGACATCCACAACATTCCCTTTTTCCAAAATGATGTTGTCAGAAAAAGTGGCACTTTACCTTATTCAAGGACTGAAGTAAAGACATTATCAATTTCCAACAACGATTTCATTTCCTTTCTTTATATGCATTGAGGTTGAAGTAAATAAGCTTAAAACAGTAAACGCATATGGCAAACAAAAAACAACAGACAAATATGGCAGTCAAAAATAATGAGATGAGATTTGTGTAAGCAACACTAGGTGAAATGTGAAGCAGATCAACACATAAAGGAGAACGCTTCACTGGCTCAACGTGGTTGGATATCGTGTAGGCGACGCATGGAACCATATTCATCAACAGACCATCGGCAAATTGGTAAACACTACAATGTCATCAGTGCAGATGGAGGAAACACTGACTATTGAGTCTCACCCTGAATGGTAAAACAATTAAGCTTATTTTGATTTGAAACATGCATTCAAACATTATCGCTTTATTCAAAAAAGAGCCAATATGCACAGAAAAATGACTTTGATACTGATGAATGTCAAAAGCGACATCGCGTTGATTGTTTTCCTGCATACTTGTATTGTTTGTTTATTAATTTGTTTGCCTATGCGTCAATGTTTTAAGATATTTACTTCATACCGCGATGAATATAAAGAAAGGAAACAAAATCATTGTGTAAAATGGATATTTCTCGACTTTAGACCTTTGAATATGGTAAATGCCACTTTTTCTGGCAACATCTTTTTGGGGAAAAGCGAGTGTGTGATGATGCCAAAGGTGTTTTTCGAAGAGCAACGACTTTTGTCGCAGAGCCAAATGTTTCCTCTCTTTAAAACTTTTTAAAATTTCTAGACATCAGTTCTAAGTGAAGTATGAACGAAATGTCCTTGAATTTTAGGGGGGGAAACGTATCTTTTTGGGAACCCCTTACTTTTGTAATCATATTAAAGAGAAAAGACCAGGCTGCCAGTTATTTTTTGTTTCATTCATTTGATGGTTCAATTGGAGATAGCTCCAGTTTACTGCGGAACACAAAAATCGAATTTGTGCCACTTTCTGGTTGAGTAAAAACGGTGAAAGAATTAGTTACACATAAATTATTTACAATTGAACAGATATGAAATTCTTTAAAACGGATTACCGTCATAAAGAAAACTCTAAAAGATACGAAAACGGTTACGTAATGGTGGAAGTTATGATCAGTAATTAAGTTCTGGCTTTAAGATAAAGTGAATAACATTCTACATAATATTGTTTGTTAGAAGAGAACCATGAGCGTACAGCAACATGGAGGAGAGAGTTTTATGGTCTTGTAAGTTCACGAACACGCAAATTCCTAACAACACCTGATACTTGCTTCCAAATTCAAATTGTTCTTGACTTCAGCAATTAGTAAATGCACAAAGATAGTGTAATACTTTTAACCAAATTTCTTTGGGATGTGGAGTGTTTAATTTTGTTGCAATACATTCCTTCTGCATGATTTTAACAAATACCACTTTTGTAATAAATTTTCAAAGCAATAAATATTGCTATGTTGATTATTATGAAAGAAGATATTTATCATTGAACTGATTATGTTGACTATAAAAACTTGTGTCGATAAAATAGACTTCCTTTGTTTTTACTTTATCTGTGTTTGTGTCTGGGTCAAGTTGCACGATTTGTGCGCGTTAAGACGGCATGGGATAACTGTGCGAAACAACTCTGCACAATGCATAAAAGTGCACAAAATCGATTTGGTGATCCGCATTAAATGGATTATTATATCTCTGGATTGACAAAATTAAATAAGATGAAATAAACACCATTAGAAAACCTGGTCTTCTTCTTTAATATTATGCCAAGTAGAATGACTTATTTTGAAATGTCACATTTAACCAATTGTTTTCTGATTGTACCACTTTTGAGACGAGGCTGTAAAATCAAATTAATTACCTTCGAATTTGAGTGTCAAAATTTGAATAACCTACCCGAAATCCATTTTACTCTCAATTCCAAAATCTGTTCCAGTCTTCAAAACAAAGTACCATCAAGTAAAATCACAACTTACTTTATTTATGACTGTATATGTTAATATTTAATCATTGGTTATTAAGTATTGGTGAATTTAATGTTAGTTTATTTTCATCGTTGAGTTGATGTATTTCTTATGTTCAATATTTTTTCAGAAATATTCTGTATTTTAGAATTATAATCCTGATGATATTTTGTTATATATTGTAAAATGTTGTTGCATAAAAAGAATGTAATATAAGTTGGACAGCTTATATTTGTTAGAAT
Source organism: Ophioderma brevispina (assembly GCA_023653785.1). Lineage (NCBI taxonomy): Eukaryota > Metazoa > Echinodermata > Ophiuroidea > Amphilepidida > Ophiodermatidae > Ophioderma > Ophioderma brevispina. Next base: position 8,286 of record JAMKCH010006535.1, on the reverse strand, counting down.
GCTAATTAAACAATTTTAATATTGTGCTGATGATTGTTTAGTGCTGGTCACATATGGAAAAAACAGAGGGGAATAGTTCATTTGGACAGGGCAAAAAATGAACAAATAAACAAACCCAAAACAAACACGTATTCTACATAAAGAGGCAGCGAGTTTTAGCATTGCTTTTGATTAATCGCAGTCAAGTACGGTTGTCAAAACCAGCTGTCAAAAAGATTTTAAAGTCATAAACTAGTTTAAAATATTTCTTATTATTAATTATTAATGATGAACTCTCTTCAGTTTTTGATGGCATGCACGCAGGCTGCGATGTGCTATATGACTACGATCTAGAAATACTTCTTACTAGACTCAGCTCTGGTAACACCGAGTTATGCATTGCAGAATAAGTACATGAAGTTATAGAGACTAGGCAATGTGAACTTACCTGGAACACTTACCCACTCAAAGAGATAATTTATGAAAGTTTTCGTGAATTTTAAGGGAGGGGTTGGGGTCTGAAGCAGTGAACTTTGAAGTGATTTTTCTTACATTTCCTAAATAGGTGGTCTATACATGTTACACATCATATTGTAGCCCATGTCACAAAGTTTTAAAATTCATGTCAATTTTTGCTCTGGTTGCCATGGGAACCACGTAAGGCCTCTGATTGGCTAAACACTAGAACGGACGTAACTAAATAACTAAACAAGCTACTGGGTCAAAACTTGGGTGGCATGTGCAGGGGATTAATAGGCAGTGAACCATGAAGCCGGATTTTTGTTACCGTTGCCATGGTAACCGGGAATCGACCAATCACATAATTTCATGGCGTAATTTGAAGTTGGAACACAATATTGAAATTGGGCTTCTGGTCACAACCCTAAATTATGTGCTGAATATGTGTCAAAATTTCAGGTGCAACACATATAGCGTTCTTTAGTTACGTTCGTTTTCGTTTTGGTGTTTGCGGATTTAAAACGAAACGAGTTATTAGACCTCGAAACATTTAGACAAAATTGAGGGCGCTTTTGTGTGAATTTTTTTTAACATTTCATTTATATGAATTATAAAAAAATAAAACCTCCAAACAACCCTATAAAATTAGGGTAATTTTTGTTTGAAATTAATTTTAAAATAATTTTCTAAATATCGCAGGGTGAGAAAACAATAAAATACGTTAAAAAATCACTTACCCAGTACTTTAATTACTTTAAATTATGGACCAAATAAATGAGTATTTATTTACTTAGAACTAGCCAAAATAAATGCGTTAAATGGCGGATAATAATCTTTTAAAATATCTTAAATATAACCCCATTTAAATTTTTCACATGATAAAGGATAGAAGACTATGGTTTGTGGCAAAATTCGCGTACATGTTCACTTTGTCAGGCCACATCTCAGGAACCGAATGTGATTGCGTCGAATAAAAGCATTTGTAGAGTACATTCTACACAATTAAGCCATTGCATTATCTAATTTTCGTAAATGAACCAATTTTTTACCAAGTCGACCCAATACCCCCCTTAAATGTTGATGACTAACTTGATTTTGTAAAGAACGGGCCAAAAAAAAATTAATCCATGAGTAAAGCAACCCTCCATTAGTCCGCGTCCGAGCTGATGAGACAAAAATCATTAATAGTTAATAACTGAAATTCTGCGAGTGTATATGATTATTCAATCTCTTCTATTCTATATTCAGTCTAGAGAGGTAGGAAACATAATTCCAGCTGTAGATTGTTCCCTCTTTATATTGAATACTTTTTTTAAAAATATAACAAATAAGTTTAATTAGGCAACTTAGCTCTGCGAAGGGCCCAAGCCTTTGACTTGCTGTTCAACCATTTTAAGCCTCTTTGGGACCCCGGAAGTAGTATCAAATCAATTTGATATCAGATGAAAGGCCCTATTTTTCCTCGTTTTGTCGTCATGCGGACAGATTCCCAAGATATAAACCCAAAAAACGCCGATTAATGGTTACCATCAATAATAGCCCAGTTTGATATGGATTTGCAATATGCATTATGTTCTACCATCAAGAAACCGCAAGTCGTTCCCACGGTATTTGATAGGGGGTATGTGCAAGGCCAGGGTCTCATATCAAGTAGAGAACACAAAAGACATAAATCAGATCAAGCACCTTAAGCAAGCATTCTAGCCATTCTAGGATCTGGTAGAATGCTTTGGTTTAGGGTGTTACATTGAACAAGCAAAGCCATATGTTTGCCAAGTCATTTTTTCACTTGGATATTGTACGGCTGAAACTGCCGTAACCCCTGGCAAGGAACAATAGGTGCTGCTCGGCGTACATCCGTCTACAAACCTCCACCAGACTTCAAGCACCCTCAATTCAATCTTGGGAATCTCACCAAACTTATGCCATAGTAACCAATGGGGTTACATGAAAACCATGAAACACGGACAAGCTGCAACATCTACGTCTACTCAAGACCCTAAGTTGCCGCCATCACTTTTATAGTGCCCGTTGGAAGAGGGTTACTAGCTATTGGTTAGCAAAAAACATCTCTAACCGGTCTAACACGTATAGCAAGATTGTTATGGATCGGTGCCCACTAACTCAACATGATCATCGGTATCCAAGTCAAACGCTGCAGTAAGAAAAACAAAGTGCCTTTTGAGCGGCGCTTTAATTATAGAAAGCACTCACTGGCAAGGATCCACTGATGACGGGATCAGAACGTGAAGAGGATTGCCGCTAAGCCCCAGCTAGACAAATTTGCCCAACTAGTGAACAAGACGCCAGGGAGATATACCAGAGGTGTAGGACGGATATATACACGGGCTTCGAAGGAATGTGCTAAAGAATATCACGAGTATACCACCCGGGATACCACCATGTTTGAAGCGATCCTTCTCAGCTAAAACAACTGCTAAAAAGCGAGAAGTGTCGGAGAGGATTCCAGGAAAAGATCAAAACCTGGCCTACTTAATTAATCCACCGATTTTACCAAGAACCAGCAAGAAATAATGGGCTATCATCCGAAACCTTTGAGGGGATCCCAACAGAACCTCAACAGCAGCCAAAGTACACCCAAACCAAGTTGCCACCAACTGCTTTTTAATGCAAGTGCAGCAAGGGAGCCCAAGAAAGCATCAAACTAGACTGTAAGAGGTATAGTGGCGGGACCGTGGTTTCACTCGCTCCTTCAACATGGACGAACGGGAAACCGGTATTGCTAAACTTCAACCATGCAAAAGCAGTGACCTTGACAACATCTCAACGAACAGTTGAAAAACGTCGGCCCATAGCAAAGGAGTGGGCTTCTGCGCTCTACAATGCTGTCTTATTTCGACAGGTTCCCAACGATATGGAGGAAAGCACATGTTATGGCAATCACCTAAGTCTAGGACGACCCATTAATCCCAAGGATATGACCAATATCACACCCCCGCATACCATAGCTCTTTGACGTATCCTGCGAAACCGCATCGCACCGTGATAGACGAACAGGTGCGATCTATTGCGAAACCAGGACAAGCAGGTTTTCCGGCCATGCAAATCAACAAAAGCCAAGACGAGGATGGTTCGAGAAGGGTCTGGTAACCGGAGCCGTGTTCGTCGATCTATCAGCAGCTATGGCACATTTAATAACGATGCTTACTCCATAAGACTTTGGAACTCACCAAGGACATCCGCTTGACTGAGCTTATCAGGCATTGCTTGCAAAGAGGGTGTTCTTTTTCAGCTAGGAAGCGAAGAAAGAGCGATGCAGGCTTCAAGACAATGACTCCCAGGGAGCGTGCTAGCATCCCTCATGTCAACATCTATAACAAACGGACCAACCTAAGAGTGCAGGGACCTGTGTTTTATCTATACAGACGATCTTGGATTATAGCAGCACAAAGATGCAGACTTCCCAGTTAGTTGAAGAGAGCCCTCCAAGCTTTGAAGAACAATCACTCGCTCCTTATGATGAGGAAACCACCTACGTGCAAATTTTTCCATCCAAGAGACATTTGTGTGTTCATCTACGCAACCGTGAGGCCAAACGTTAGCTTAAAGTTACCTTGTCTGGAACACCACTGGAGCACTGTGATAACCTTCTCTACGTATGAGTTATCCAATTGGACCGCACTCTCTCTCTTTTATAAGACCCACATATCAAGAAGACGAAGATTAATAATGTTCACGCAATAACATCTTGAACAAACTCACTGGCACCAGATGGAGTGCTCGCCCTAGATCGACAGCACTTGCTCTGTGCTACTCATGTGCAGGAGTATGCTGCCCTGTATGGGAAAGATCAACCCATGCCAAAAAGCTAGATCCAGCGTTAAATGCTTCCTGCCGGCTCATCACAGAATGTCTTCGACAAATCCAACGGAGAACTTATAATCCTAGCAGGAACTGCTCCAACAGACATCCGTCATGCAAAGGCGTAGATGCATGCAAGTATCTAGTGAAGCCACATATGGTCCAGACAGAGGCCCGTTGCTAATCACCCTAAATCCAGGAAGATTTCCTAAGCAAAGTCAATCTTGAAAGAGTCTCTAAGGAGTTTAAGAGAGTCGCCTTGTGAAAGAAAGGACTGGCTACCAACCATTAACATCTATTGTATTGAATTGGTGAGAATCTTCCACATGGAGCTGGCGCTCATGGGCTGAAAGGCGATATCTCAACAGATCGAGAACCAGATCGGCGTCTAATGGTTTCCTTGCATCAGAATGGGGTACATGGAAGCAAACCAGAAACACCTGCCTGTGGTTGCGGAAAAGCATGAAGTCGATCAAGGGCTGCAAGCCATCAGTTGTGCCTCACATAGAAGCTGTGGCACAGATTTTCCAGGGTAAAACATGCTGATTTTCACAAAGCAGGCAATAGATGAAGGGAGATCTAGTTATCACAAACCGGCTCAAGCATTTTAAAATAGATGTTAATGATTTGGTCTGTAATTAGTCAACAAAGAACGGTTGCCCTTTTTATATACTGGAACTATATTGGCTAGTTTCCACCAGTCGGTAGCATACCAGAAGACAGCGACAAGTTGAAGATGCGTGCGAGAATTGGAGCTATATTAGTCGCACACAGTTTAACAGAACGACCGATATATTGTCCGGTCCAACAGCTTTGTCGGGAGAACACATCCTTATTCCTCTTAAGCCACCACATCATCGTCCACACTGAAATCAGACCGCTTTGGAACATCTAACTCAGGGGAGGTAAATGTCCACTGTCATCTGTATGAGTAAAAAAACTTAGCAAAAAGGTCATTAACACCCTTGCAATTTTTGATGACCAGTAAACATGGTTTATTGTTTAACAATGAAGGAGAATTTTCTGGTAAAAATGTGAGCGGGAAGATTTGACAAACCTCCAAATCTTTGTCAATTGAAGTTCATTTTTATTCATCATATTTTGCCAATGACCACTGTAGGCTTTTTTTGAGAGCATATTTGACAGCATTTCGGATTTGTTTTGTATTTATCCCAGAGTCTTCGCTGGAGTTGTCTTTGGCTTTTCTTAAAAGCCTGGCGTTTCTTTGTAAGGATTTTTTTAATTTCAAGAGTAATCCAGGTTTGGCTTTGCAATGCTTTGTGGTGCTGGGGATCGATTCGTCCACACAAGCAAAGAATGTAATCACACAAAAGCCGTTCCACAATCATCATCACTATCATTTGTCAATGATAACATTATCCCGTTTTGTATAGTCAGATAAGTTCATTGAGTTTTTCTTGGGGTACGGCTTTTGAGTATCTATATATCTTAGGCGGGGGATAGGGTGCACATTTGGTTTGACATTTTGTGTGAAATGTACCTATAATGATCTGACGACAGAGCAATTTTTTCGGTAACCGTAATGTTTATCAATGTGATCTGGATGGTTGTGGGTTATAGACAAGATTCAAGGATGGTATCGGGATTGTTGCGAGTTGTTACCCTCATTTACAAGTGATAAAGGCCAAAAGAATCGGTTATTTCAGCAAGGCGGATAACATATTTGTTACTCAAATTTGACAAAGACTGATCAGCAATTAAAATCAGCCCATTAACAATGTACCAGCATATTTCAGGATGAATATTAATAATATTTGTTCAAGACAATCAAGAGATTCCCTGTTCATCTCTTACGCGGACGGTAGAAACGAGCCGCCACACAGCCATCTTTTCTTGCCGATAACAACAGAATGCCCGACAGATTAGAATGGTTTTGAGGAAATTGTGCATGGCTCATACGAATTGGTTTTGAAGTTCAGGGGCAATTGCTAATAAGACGCCACCCCACCATGTGGGTTTTTCGGTCGTCGTTTCTAAGGATTACCATATTCTGAAGAACACAACTACTAGGTACATGATCAGCCAACCACGTTACAGCCATGCCAACTATCTTAAACCCATGCTGTACGCATAAGCATTGGAAATCTATCAATTTATTTTTGATACTAACGAGAGTTCACAAACAGACAAGGCATGCCCAATACAACGGTGCTTGCACTTGATGTGCTAATGGAAGTATCAATACTATGAAAGGAGCTAGGTGATCCCCGATTATGCGACGCATTTTCTATCGTACAGATCTATTTGAAGATGAATCGGAGCCAGGATTCTGTTCAACATCATTTGCGAGTATAATAATGTTGCCTGCAGGTTATGGAGGTGAAAACAGAGTTGTGGTTTGCATACAATAACATCGATCCAAGAAATATACTTCTAGGGCTTTGTCTAAGTCTAGAGTATATTGTTGGAAATTTATGGCCTGCCATATAATCCTGAGATGTCCATGTACAAAACATGACTGCATTGAAAAATGATCAGCAGAAGGGTAAGATACACACAAACTCCATACACTGCCTTAAAAAAGGAACGAGCCCACTGTTTACAAGACAAAACCAGACAATGGAACATCCCTTGGTCTGCCCACTGTTGGCGCAACAATGCCAGACGAGGAGCTTGCGGAATTCAATGAATCAGCAGATATTGAACCAATCTCTGGCTAGACCATATTTGCGAACCAGTGACTGTGTTGTACACGATAAGAATGCGCGAAAGCCGTATCTGACGAACCTAGACCTATGCTTTTAAAATTTTGCGCTTAATCAATCAGTATTTAATATGCACTTAAGTAGGATGTAAATAATCAATAATTTCGTTTATTACGTCTAAAGACATTCGTAGACCAGTGCCTGCCTTTGACCACACGCGGTGCACATTATGTATTATGTTTTTTATTTTAATGAATCTTTAAAGATTTCATACATTAAAAAATATGGACGAATGAGACGAAGAGTACCGCAAAGAACGCAATGAATGTTTTTCACGGCTTAATTTCAGCTTCCATCTGAGAGCTTCAAATCTGCTTTTGTCATACATGAATAAAATCCGGATGCATTTATACCCTTCCCATGTACCTTAGTTCATAGTTGTCCTACAACACATCGACAAACATGCTTACTTGGGCATTTTACCCAAAAACCTTCAGTAATACCCTGTGCAGTGAAGGTATAGCAAGGCGCACTAAGATCCTGGCGTTCTTTGATAAAGATTTTTCCGTTCAATGTACTTGCATGCGTGTTTTTAAATGTTATAATAGCTGTTATAAACGATATATTAAATGAAATTTACTATTTGTAGAATCCATTTGAATATATAACAATACTTTTCATTTTCTTTCTGAAAAAGGGTATCAATCTGTGTTAAAGTGTGGCGATTTTGTTAAGGTCTTCACTATTCTCAAGGGACTGTATAGCTTCTTACAACTGTCGGGGGGGGGGTCGCCTGCACTTTCCTAGCAGGTATTTATTTCTAAAATGTATGCTAATATTACAATGTTATTTGACGGGGCTCTCCTAAAGCACCCCTTGCTGTGAAGTGGTCCGAGGGATAATTAGAACGTACTGTGTAGGGAAAGGCTACGATCAGAAAAAATCGTCAGCCACATGAACCAAGAAATTAAACTGGCGGGAACGAGCTAAATGAAATTGATTGTGTATTAGTTTATCGAATGCCAACGCAATAGGTGGTTATTATCGTCCCAATGATAATAAGAACTTAGAGGTATCAAAGCGTAAATCTGGAACATCGGACCAAAACCCTTTTTTTTTCACAAACAAAACCCCTCTCAGCGCCGTGGCGATTCAGGATGAGTTATAGCTGGCACTTTCCGAACTCGCCCGAAATAGAGAACCCGTAGTCACGACGCGAACTAATCAGATTTCTCGCAAAGGCCAAGAATTACTTATTGGATTAGTTGTAGTGATAGCACGCATAGGTTTCGATGATACAGAATTGAAGGTGTTTTGATGTATAGTCGGAGGTGCAGGTTCGACGAATGTTTAGCATTCA